>JASDQU010680887.1:6298-16549 GCA_032191745.1 Picea mariana | reverse complement strand
CTCATCCAGCTTTGTATCCGACTTTGCATTGAACATCCTGAATTTTTCTAAGTTTTTATTTCATAGAGGCCAACTTGCTCATAGTAGATCATGTGTTCATGTTGTCCGGAGAAGTATGAGGTGGTTTATAGGTACCTTCATGGGTGAGCTTACTAAAAGAGGTTATTGGGTCATAGGGACAAGAGAGTATCAGGTGTTATAGCTCTCTGATATATGTGCAGGGTCCAACGGTAGTACTCATCCAGATATTTCAGCACACTAACTAAGGAGTCTCAACTGTGCACTTAGTTGTACAACTTGAATACCCAGGTACTAGATAGTGGTCTCCCCGAGTTTTGTTCTCGATGTACTATAACAAAAAAAGGGTCGATTGGGTTATCTAGGGCTAGTTTCAGATGTACCTAGAGGACTTCCTATATACCCAAGGGTACGTGGAAGTGATATTCCATAGAAAGGTATTATCTAATGTGGTACTACTCGAAGGGGTACCAACAAGGGTTACAAGGGTTTCCAACAATGTGATTCCACTTGTATTTCTTGAGTGTATTTTTCCCCTACCACAGTTTTACCCATTGAACGACAAATCATTGTGTTATTAAGGACGTCATAACAGGTATCTAAAAAAAATAAAAATTATGAGCTTGCTAATGCAATAAAAATATCTTAGAATCACCAAAAAATAACCTGTGCAAGGTAGGGCTTGAGGCCAAAAATGTAAAATGATCAAAAATTCAGTTATACTTATCTGATTGGATGTTATGACCCCAATTATGAAATGCCACAATTTTTTTGGATCTAATGGCACTAGTTTGACTGAAATTTGTGCACTCTATCAAAAGATATCCAATTTGTGAAATTCATGGTTGTCATCAAGAAAAGAAAAAAAAAAACCCTAAAAAACACAGATTTTGAATCGACGATATCTCCACTTTTCTGACTCCATTTTGGATGGGTTTTTTTTAAATTGAGTATTTTTTCGAGAGGAATTCAAATATCTATCTGGTTTCTTCACATTCGGCACAAAAAGTTTTAGGAATTGATCTGAATATTRTCATCTTCTTTTTTCTATCAAAAATCTACGAAAAGAAAAAATAAAATCTCCCACTTTATGCTCGGATATTCTCCCACTTCATGCTCAAGAAAGAGCTCTGATAAAACTTGTAGTGTACTTAACCCAAAATATTAGAAAAATAACATGAAATGTAGTGCAAAACCCGAGAACWTAAGAGAAAAGAGATATAATAATAGAGAATTATGTTCACCTGCCTCTTCAAGGGGGAAACATTCAAGAACAATGTTCCAAACACAATAACAATTCTTGACAAARTAATGCATAATATTCTACTCAATATATAGATATACATAGAGAATATTAACTACCTATGGGCCCCTTATAATGAGGGACAACCAACTAATTTGGGCCTTATTACTAAAAAGGACCCTTTATTACAATGAGTGATTATTAACTAACTATTTAATGGGCCTTATTCAATGAAGGTGGCCTCATACATTAATAAAGTATCTAAGTAAGGGGGTCAGGGTAGGACCCTAACAAAAAATTCACAAGCAAATGCAATAACAACATCATTGTAAGATGCCCAAAGGGGTTGAATCCAATGGTGGAAAGCGAGGTTTTTTTCACCATTGGGCAAGGTTCAATTCCAATGAGGGCCAGTTAAATTGGAGTCATGGGGACACCTTGAGGTAGTGATTGAATATGTGGTTGCACCCAAAGAGTCTCGTGACCCATGCAGACATAAGTGGATCAAATCCCACCCCCATTTCCTTCAACTTTTAATTCAATTCCTGCTATCACATCCAATTAAGGTGTGGGTTTTGTTTGCTAGGTGACTTGATTTCAATACCCTTACGGTGTGTTTAGTTGGGAGGAGACACCCAAAAATATAGCCACCCCTAGGTGATTTAACGACTTAGATTCCCTTGGGTTTTGGTTTCTTAGCTAATGGTTGAAATTTTGGCCCCACAAGTGACCGGCATTTATAACAAACAAACAAAAAAAAAACCTCGGATGGGGTGTCATTATGACTATGCCTATGCTCATGGTCAATGGACGTAGCGCCAGTTGGAGGAACATTGTTATACACATTCCTCTATCGGATGAGATCTATCCTGTCAAGTCTAGTAACAAGTAAAAGGTGTATCTTCAGTAGTGTGAGAAGCATGCACTTCATGTGTACCATTGTGGTTATGGTTAATTGTCATACTACAACCTCAATTATGAYGAAAATTATTTAGCATCCTCCGACTTTCTATAAGGGACGACCAGTTTGGTTCGGGGATGGAGATAATGATGGTATTTGACTTCCGAGAGATAACTCCTTGCATATGATCTGTGTCCGCCACATAAATGGTGTTCTTMTTCCATGGAGGGGTCATCAATCTCCTCACTGTCTCTATGCTTATAGTTCGAGAGCGTGTCCATTCCAGTCATAGTGGCACCCCTCGTGGCAGAATAATCAATCGAAGGAATGAAGTAGGGTCCTCATCCAACTTTTTCGATCGTGGATCACAGAACTCTCCTCCCCTCATTCCAAGAGACTAGAATGATCCAAAAATAATGGAGACATGGGGATGTTAGGTAGTAGAGGAAGATGATTATTTCATGGTTCTACGGATGTTAGTCATGTACAACTCCATAATATTCTAATACTCGTGCTACTTATCCTATTGGGTTAGTGGATAATCAGGACACTTTTACTCTAGTTGACACACCTTCCACCAACCTAGAAGCTCCGCAATCAAATCGTTTGGCTCCTTTTAACTCCTATTCTAGAGATATGATAGGTCTCGTTTTCAAATTGTGTAGTGAGATAGAAAACTTGAAATTCAGCATGGAGCATCTCAATCAACAAATTTATTGGCTCATAGCGTTGCAATCTAGCACCACTCTTCAACGATCGGTTACACGGATGACTGCTCGGGACGTCATTCTTCTATGCACCCCTCTTCCTCTCCCAATGGGTAGTTCTACTCAGCAAGGACAGGTTTCACATCATGAATAATTGTGTTATTATCTTAGCATTTTGTTTTGGTATTAGCTTATTACCTACAACTCATGATAGGATAGCATTTTTGTTGAATTATCTAGATAGATGACAAACCCTAAGACTAAACTATGTTTTGATCCCTCGGGGTGATGATAAGCTTGAATATTGGTTGTGATGGGTTGGTTTCCTTCTATGGCGACCCTGTCAGCATCATATGATATGTATTTATATGACATTTTATAGCAGGTAATTCAACTTTCTAACTTACAAAAAATATATATCATTGTAAGACATTTTTTCCTTCCTCATTCACTAAAATGTAAGTTTACAAAGTTAACATTAATAWAGTACTAAGCAAAAAACTAGTTAACTTAACCAATTGGAGACCTATCACATATTGTGTTCTAATAATGACTTTATGAGTAAGGTTTGAAAGAACTTCTCCATTGTATAAGCACACTTCCATTCAAAAGAGGGGGGACTCCTACTCCCTCCTTTACTCTGTCTCCAATATCCATCACSTCTACCTGCTTCAACACCCTAGATAATTTGGAAATAGGCATTATAATTGGTGGCAAATACTCCTTGAGAATATTAGGCATTTGAGGAGATGCTTTGACTTCGTATGTTTGTGCATCTACATGTGGGTGAAAGAAAGGAGGTGGTGACCTAGATTTATTGTTAGCATTATCACTAGGTTGAGATCTATTACGACCAGATACCACACCCTTGGGTGCTACAAAAAACTAAGAGGTTTTCACTACCTAAGGTGGATGTAATAGGTTATGAAGTGGCATGAGGTAGAGGTTGTTTTCCAACATTAAATATTTTCATGTAAGAATATTCCAAAAATATTGGCTAGTGTTTGGAGTTGAATGAGCTTCGTTCACCTAAGAACGCCAAGGATCAAAGTCTGCATGTTGACTTTTAACCATAAGGGGTGATACTTGATATGGTGCTCTAGGATTTCATAGCAAAAAAAAGTATTCAAAGGTCAATGTAGTGCATAGGTTAATGAATAATTCTATCCCTAACCCAAATATTGATGAATTTCAACACCCAAAAGGTTGACCTAGGTGCAAACCCTCTTATTAGATTTGTAGTAATCTCATGATAAATAAGTTTCCCTTTGGGTTGTGCAAGCCTATCTAAAAATGTTTTAGCCTTGAACTAAAAGACCAAGAAATTATACTCAAATTTTCTAATGAAAAGTGGTCAATACCTTTGTAAATATGTTTGAACCAATGAAATAAAACCAACAAAGTATTATGATGCACGAATGSCATGCATTGCAAGATAACCAAGTAGCTTGAGACCTTTTTTAACTCGTACATTAAATTATTATTTCTAAAATCCTTAGTCATGTTCTAAATATTCATAATGTGTAAATTGCAAGGTTCCCAAACTTCATTGATCTTCGTTCATGCTTTCGAATGGGACATGACCCATGAAGTTGTGAACTAGGGTATGCTTACCACATTGAAAACAAGTGTTTTTTCTATATTTTATCTACATAGATTTACATAGAATGATCATACGGAACAAAAAATCATTACCTCATGAAAGACATTAGGGACAAACTTGGAAGCTAGATTACATACCATTCTCATATAACATAGTTGCAAATCTATGGCCAAACCTTGAAGATTGGTTCATTTTGAGTCCCTTGCTTAGCTAGAAAGAAAGGTCATGCTACAAACAAAGATGTAAATAGAATCAAGGACAACAAAATCTAGGACATGCAAAAAGCATTAATAATAGTAAAATCAAGGGTTATCAAAACAAAACTTGAGCAAAAAAACCTTTGTAGAGTGAAAGCATATCCCATCCCCTAGGGAACTCATCATTAAAGTTCTCCCCAATCCAAGGAACTTGGTGAGGAGGGTGAAACATCCTCATTTTGGAAAGAATGTATTTAATCACATTGGGAACATTCCCAATATCCTTATCCAAATCCAAGGGAGTTATAAGAACTTTCCTCAAGAGTCTCCCACCTATTGAGGAGTTCCTAAGCATCCCTCAACATGTCATGAGATTGATAGATAAGTTGAAAAATGACCTACATGATGGAGGTCAAAGGTATGTTAGGTATGTGATGTCTATGTGTTGTCTTCTCATTGAGGTAAGGGTTTACACCATCTAGGTTAGGGGTCTCTTGTGTACCTTTTTTGAATGATTTTTTTCTAAGGAAATCCTCACAAAGAAACCTAAAGGAAAATTCCCCACATTTGTGGATGGTATCCCTACTAAACCTATCAATGTAGATTAGCATGCCTAAAGAAGAGGGAGTTGACCCTAGCACCTACTAGCACAGAACTAGCCAAATGTATAACAAAATTGGTAACAACCACTTGACATGAGGGTCATCTTTGATCCACTTATGTGTGTGCGGGTCACACAATCTCTTAATATATTCCCTCTAGGTGAAAACACACATTTGGCCACTACCTTGAGGTGACTCCATGGCTTTGGGAAATTAAGCCCTTATGGGATTTGAAACTTTACAAATGGTGAAAAACTCATCGCTTCTCACCATTGAATCAAGCCCCTTTGGTCCTTATTAAAGGATAAATATGGGGGTGGGATTTGATTCAATTATGTGTGCATATGTATTGAGATTAAACACACACACACATGTCATCTTAACAAACACCTAGATTTATTATAGCTTTACACTTACGAAACAAGAAGTTTGTTTCTAATTATGTTTTAAGAAGTACTTATATATATATATATATTACGAATTGTTGTTTCAAACTATTGAGAAAATATATATTATAAATACTAGTATATTCCAATTAAGTTGAAATGAGTTTTAGAACAAACTAATTGAAAATTATAATAGTAAACAACTAGATTTTGTATTTTTCTTTCACATTAAACTAGCATAAGTTAAATTTTCAATTCCTTAGTAATTTTCATTCCATAATAAATAAGATTTATGTTTTAAATCAAACTAGAACTTTACCAATTAATAAAATATGAAAAACACTTGGAAAGAGAATTTTGCATGTACCGGAAGTTGCCATATTCTAGAAGAAAGTGCATCACATGTTATGTAGTGGAACTTACAACAAATTGTGGAGGACATAATTATCTCCACCCAACCAACCCATCGACCTATTGATTGAGAGCCCATAATCTCACTCTCACCTAAACTATACTAGTCACTCTCTAAGACTTAAATCACTCTCACCAAAACTATACTAGTCACTTTCTAAGACTTAAATTTCAAGGCAATTTGTCATTCAATTTTCTTCTCATGGCCTCTCCTTCTCTTCAACCAGATATATTTTAAACTAGATAATACTTGCAGACCACTCAAGCCTTCCCATACAAATTTTATGAACGCACACATTCATGTAGGAAATTGGACATAGAGTTATTGAGAAGACTTCTTCCAAAATAGATGGAAAAACAAATAAAAATAAATAATTGGAATATCCCCCTTATTTTTCTTGTATTTCCTAAGTTAATTAAATATTCTTAATATTACTCTTATTTTCAAGTTTCTCCCATGCTTTTAATCACCATGTAGGTTAATTAACCTTGTTACAGTTTCATTACCCTTTAATTCATGTTAATTATTATGTAACTATATTTCTAATTAAGAGGATGGATAGAACTCTTAATTGCATGATTTTTGGCAATCGTCAATGTTGAAGAATATGAAATCACCATCTCTTGAAGTATAGATGATCCTTCACAAAGATTTATAAACCAATACCATTCGTTGGTGGAGAACAATTTGGTTACAATAATGGTTGTTAAGGCCTCACCCAAAATTGTGAAGGAGACTTGTTATGGCTTAATTCTTGGACTCTTTGAGATAGAACGAAGGACAATGGAAGATGAAACAAATAGTGCTCTACAAATTGGTGTGCCAATTATTGATTAGAGGCAGAAACTTGAGCAGTACAAGAATACATGGGCATCCATTTTCTCCAACAATAATGTCCAAAATGTGAAGACTTCAATTGATATTATGGTGTCTAACAAAATGTTGTTTGTGGCTCGAAGGAAATTAATGCAAATATGTGAAAAAGAGTTAGGGTAGTTAGAGCACAAGGACCACAAGGTGATTGGTTACTTAGTTTCAACCCAAGCTTCATCCAGGATTGTTTCTATCAAAGAGATTGAACTTCTTTGCCTAGAAGCTAGTAATACCATGACAAAAATAATTGCAAGCCAAGTGTTTCATGAAAAGTTTGCACATAAAGTATTTGACACAATTCATGTACAAGGAAGTGTCGGATCACTATGCTCACAACCTTTACAATCAAATGATGGACATCAAGTGTTTGATGAAATGATTACAGGCCAAATGTTTGAATAAATGCCTACTTAACAAGCATACATTCAAATCATGGTAAAATACTTCACACATAAAACCTTGTTACAATGGGAGAAATATGAAAATTTTGTGGGAGATATAAAGCTCAAACTAGAACACACATAGCAGATCCATGTGGACAAAAGTGACTTCTATTTGTTGGTAAACAAATAAATTGTCAATCTGTTTATCGTAATATAGCATTTGTAAGGATTTGATATTTTTATGCCTACATGGAGGAGCAATGRGAAAAGGGGCACCTTCCTCCTCTAAGTCGGTTCTTTCAAGGATGTGGTAAAAAATAAACCACCCCTCTAACTACTTTGATCCCTCCCATGTCTAGTGCATATATCATGGAGAAATCGAAAAAGGGGTCRTTGTTGGAGGTMTTAGAGAAGGAGGTCAYAAWAATCCACTCATTATATACATCATCTATGTCCATGTGTAGATTTAATGGGTTTTGGAAAATTACATCATGYATGTACATGTAGATCAGCTCAACTTGGACACAACATTGTGATGTATATGTATGCTCTAAAGGAATTTTTGTTGTCTTGTTTTCAAATCTGTCTTATTATTAAAAAGTGTTTGAGGAGGGTCCCTAGTTTTAGGGAAGGGCGGGACTTTTTGTTATCCCATGATTCCTAGATTTTGACCCTAATACTATGTTAGTCACTACAATTTTAGTTTTGGTTTGCCTCATGAATCTGCCATTACATTTTTTGCATTTATCAGTCCTTGAGGATATTGGGAATACTTTGGGAAACTACATAAAAACAAATATTAAAAGGATTAAGTTGGGTTTGTGCACATGCCTGGATATGCATTGAGATAGACATCAAAAAATATCTACCATACAAAATGAATGTCAAAGGGGAAAACTTTAGATGGACTCAAATCTTGGGTTATGAGAATACATCATTTTGGTGATGGATCTACCAACAAACATGACACCTTCAGTATACTTGTCCTTGTGCACAAGCTCATCCACCAAAGGAAGAAAGGGATTAAACCAAAATAAAAAAGTGGGAAATTTTGTTAGCAACTTGGTGAGATGATGAAGGTGATTAGAATGGAGAAAATCATAAAACAATAGTTTCAAATAATGTTAATGATGCCTATTCAAAAGTATCAATTGAGGAGACAACTCTCCCCTCGAAGATCAGTAAGGAAGATAAGAATTCAGGGTTATTATATTATACTTAGGATCTTGATGAAATTCCAAAGAATAACATTGATGACAGTATAAGGAAACACATATTAGATAATAGGAAATCACACCACAAGAGGGGATCCGGTGGTATGCCTTATTTGTCATCCTCTGATTTAAATCAAGGAACTTTTTCTATGGATGTTGGATGTTGGGTTGTCAAAGGTAGAGTTGAGTTTAGGGAAATTGCAAGACAGAAGAAATGTGCATATTTAGATTATCATAGACAACAAGTGAAGAAAATACAAAGAACAAAATTAGGAAATATCTTTTCTCATGAAGAAGACCCTAAATTTCAAAAATTGAGGAAAGAAGAAGAACAAAAAGACATGGTAGAACCTCAAAAACATGTGGTTGTGGTGTCATCAAAGGGAGAACTAGATGAACCAATTTCCTCACAAAAGATGGGGTCCTTAAAGTGCATAAGCTAAGCATTAACCCTGAAGCTATATTAGATAATCCTCAAGGTTCAAATCAAGTACCTAAAGTAGATAGTCAGTCTCAAAAACTTGGTTGTGATAGACTATTAATAATAACTTCAATGTTACTAGTGGGAGAATCACAGTCTTCAAGTATAATTAGAAGGGACGGCTCAAAATAAAGACTATTCAAGAAAATTTAGGCACCGTGGTTTTAGTACACATACATGTTGAGGATATACTTTGTGCATGTGCTTTACCAAAAGACAAAGTGCTTGAGATAGTGCCACTATGGAGAAGAAACTTCACTCTAGAACCATTAAAGTTTACCACATTAAATAGCAAAACCCTCTAGAGGAAGATGCATATTGGGCGAAAAAAATATTCGCCAACAAAATCCTTCTTTACCCCTACTTTGAGGACGAATAATTTCAAAAAGGAAAAACATTATTACATACATAAAATATAAAGCTACGTAATAATAAATAATAAAATAAACATAAACATAAAAGTATAATAAATAAATTAATAATAATGATAAAAAGTCATATGTTAAATAAAAGACATGACTTTTTAAAAAAGCACCCACTCAGAAATATTTATACATGTCACCCAAATTGTAAAATCATCATCAATTATTCATTCATCTTATACATTTGTATTCTTCTCATATATTTGAGTAGAATATCATGGGATTTTACGTTTCAAAAACATCCACATCATCATTGGCCATCTAGACTTCAATTGTTATTCGGTCAACCCTTGCTCATAGAATATCACATAAGAAAGAATTGTGTGTCAAATACTAAAATACATGAATGATCATGTAGTAAATCACCTCGAGTAAAACAAGGGTTGCATGGCAACACAGTCCCTGCCGAGTTAGTTGGGAAATACATGTTGAACAATGAAATTTAATATAACTAAATGCACAAGTAATGAATATTTTTTGTCAAAAGATAATAATTAAGGGTTGTTTGTTATTCAAAATGTATAATGAACCGTAATATGAATGGAACTATAATATTCATAAATATAATAAATATAATAATAAATAATATATTAGATAATAAATATAATATAAATATAATAATGCATAAAAATAAATACATAGTACAACTTTTTATATTTAGATGTGGTGATTGGTGAAATTCATTGATTATGTAATTAATTCTACATATTGAAAGACGTGAAGGGAGCAATAACACTTCAATTCTATCAACCAATTAGAAATGAGAAACACAAATATTTTTATTATATCCAAAAATATATATTTGTTTT
>JASDQU010680886.1:17040-30979 GCA_032191745.1 Picea mariana | reverse complement strand
AAGGCCCAACAATAAGGAAGAATAAGTCGAATGTAAGAAGACCTAATAGAAGCTTCCGCTTCTAGAAGGATCTTCCTCTAGATGGTTCTTTTGATAGACATATTTAGTATAAATAGGAGTCAAGGGTATGAGAATGATTGTCTTGGATATTATTGTAATAGATCTCTGCTCGACTTGAGGTTGCCCCCTCAAAGAGGCAAGTGAACATTGCTCTTAGTAATCAAAGTGCCCATTCTAGTGTTATTTCGGTATCATATTGGTATTATTGTGGTGTTATTCTGGTTAAATTGTTGTTCGTCTGCCATTTCTAGCTTTTTATTTCTGTTCTGCATACTTTTTATATCTGGAATATTACAAGTGGTATCAGAGCACTTTCCTCGAAAAAAAATTGTGGGTTAATTTGTTTCAGGGTAGAGATATATTCCAACATCTTTAAGCTACAGAGATCCGTCGTTACGCACATAAACCCGCGGTCGAGGATTCATACACGCAGGAAATACAAGTGGTACTTAAGCGCACATCTGTTGGCCACCCTTGTAACCCCTATTGGTACCCCTTCGAGTGGTAGCCTAACAAACAACACCTGTATACGAATCAACCTATATTTCCTGAAGCCCTCTTTAGATAAACCGATCGGCCGCCTGACTGCTATAGTGCCACCGAGAACAACACTCGGGAAGATACTCTCTAGCACCTGGGTAGTCGGGTACTATGGCTAAGGGCACGGTCTAGCCTCCTTAGTTAGTGCCCTGAGATATTGGGCCCAAGAACTAGAGTTGAACTAATTTTCTCCTTCAATGCATCAAAATATTTTTTGTCGCTTTCCTCCCCATTGGAAAACCTTCTTAATGCTTGTCACAACATATAATGGAGATGCAATTGAACAAAAGTTAGCAATAAAATTTCTCCAATATTGGGTTGCTCCCAAAAAGATTCTAACCTTTGTTACATTGTTGGGCTTGGGCCAATCTAAAATGAATTTGACCTTGGAAGGATCTATTTTTAGTTCTCCTCCTCCAACAATATGTCCCAAGTAAACAAGTGAGGTCTTTCCAATCTCACATTTAGACAATTTTAAAAGCAATTTTTCTTTCTTCAATACATCTAGGACTTGCTTCACATTCATAACATGTTCTTCACGAGATTTTCTAAATATCAATATGTCATCCAAGTATACAATTAAACGATCATCAATAAAATGACTTAAAACATCATTCATCACTCTCATGAATGTTGCGAGAGCATTACAAAGCCCAAATGGCATAACCATCCATTCATACAAACCTTGCTTTGTTTTGAAATATGTCTTCCATGTGTCTCCTTCAACAATCCTAATATGATGATAACCGCTTCTCAAGTCCAACTTAGTGAAATACTTAACATCTTTCAATTGATCAAGCAAATCATCAATTCTAGGAAGAGGGTAACGATTCTTTACCGTAATCTTGTTCAAGGCTCTGAGATATACACACATGCGCCATGTACCATATTTATTTGGTACTAAAACAATTGGTGACCCACATGGCGATGTTCTTGGCATGATAACCCCTTTGTCAAGAAAATCTTGGATTTGTTTTTTGATTTTAGCATTCTCCATGACTGACATCCTATACATGTCAATGTTTGGAAGAGGACAATATTGCTCCAATTGGATCTCATGTTGGATACCTATTTTAGGAGGAAATTCTTTTGGCTCCTGAAACATCTCATCATATTTGTTAACAACCTCATATAAATCAGATTTTGAATTTGCATCACATCCTTGGAAAGCTTCTTTTTCAACATTGTCTTTGGGTTTGATCATCAAGAGTACAAAATTCTTACTAGAATTGACTAATCTCTTCATTTGTCTAGCATTCACAATTGACAAATTCAACTTCTTGGTATGTGCTCTAACAATGTACTCAACTCTATTTTTAAACAAATGATATCTGTTCTGATGACGATGAAAGATGGATCTCCTATCATGTAAATATGGGTTTCCCAAAACAATACCACAAATATCCAATGGAATGACATCAAACTCTACCTCATCTATAATGTTTGCAGTGATGGCAAATCTAAGTTTACATCTTTTTCTCACATGCAATTTGGCATTGTCACATATCCAACCTAGGGGATATGGTTTTGGATGAGGAGTTGTTTCCAAATGCAATTTCTTGACAATGTCTTTGGAAATGAGGTTTGCTTGAGATCCAATATCAAATAGGGTATCTATATTGGTATGCTTTGAAATAACCCTTATGTGGAAAAGCTCTATTTTTTTTTTCATGTTGAGTTTCATTGAGGCTACTACTTGAAGAACTAATACTGGCAATAGAGTCGTTACCTTGAAAATCCATGGCTGTGATTTTTGTTTCATCTCCCGAATCAGAGTCTAAATCATGTTGTGTAGTTGAAGAAGTCTTTGGTTTCCCTTTGTTGTTGAACTTTTTGGGTCTCTTTTCAGGATGAAGTTTCCAACAATGGTCTTCATCATGGCCATGTTTTCAACAATGTTTACATGATATTGTTTCTCCCTCTTCCTTGACTGAAACATTCTTCTTTTCGTTTCCTTTGAATTTCCTCTTTTCTTTTTCTCCATTATAAAATGGCTTCTTGCTTCCCTCTTGAGGATAATTCCTCCCACTTGTTTCTAAACAAGTTTCCTGTACAAAAACTTCATCTAGATTTGTATGGTTAAACATAAGAGTTGTGTGTCTCAAGTAGCTATGCAATCCTCCAATGTATTTGAGTAACGTTTCTTGAGAAGATAAATCTATACCCAAAATCAAAGATCTTTTTATAAATTCTTGAGTGTAGGTTTGCACATTTTTCCCTTTAGTTTGTCTAAAGTTTTTCCAATCCATGATAACTTTCTGCATGTATGCTAATGGATAAAATTGCCTTTTAATTTCAACAATAAAATTATTCCAAGAGGATATAACTTTACCATGTTTCTTCATGTCCTCTTGAGTTTTGGCTTGCCACCAAATGAGTGTTGCACCTTCCAATATAAGGGAAACAAGTTGAATCTTAGTTTCATCATATTGTATTCTTTGTATCCTACAATACACTTCAATATGATGAATCCAATTATCCAATTTTATAGCATTTACCTCTCCATTGTACATAGGCAATTCAAACTTAATATCAAGCTTAAGAAAAGGAGTTTGTGGAGGAATTTTACCATGTTCTTTTGGAGAATTTGGAGATGGTTGTGAAATGGTAGAAGAAGTGGAAGATGGAGGTGAAGGAGGTGGAGCATCACCATTTCCTCCATTTCCTTTTGGATTTTTATCACCATTACCTTCATCACCTTTTGGAGGATTTGAGCTTTCTCCTTGCAACCTTGCATTCCTTTCTTCAAATACAACTTTCACCATTTCTATCATATCATAAAAGGATTTTATGAAAGTTTCCTCTTCTGAAGTAGGAATTTCATGACTCTCCTCATGAGCCATACTTGATGAATGTATCCTTGAAACTTGAGGTGATTTAATTGTTCTCCTTCTTGAAATTTGAGAACTTGGCTCCACAAGTTGTCCTTCTCCTCTTCTGAGCTTCAACCTCGTAAGCATCATAAAACAAAACAATTGCAAACAAATCAAACCTTCAAAAACCTTTTCTTCAATACAAACTTGATCTGAAAATGATAAAGGTTTGTGTATAAATATTACAAGTGGAAAATGTATGTGTCTTGGGCAATTGGATCAAGTTGAAAACACATAAAAATTATTGAGTTTTTACTTAAAATGAACAACATAAACAGTCGTAAACAACCAACAAAATAAGCACATAACACAACAAAATGATAAAAGAGTTTACCCCTCTCTTGGGCTACATTTCATGGTGAAAATTCCAATGGACAATTTTCATTATCTACTCAAAAGTGTTAAAATAGTACTTTACAATGCTCATAATGAAAAATAGATGGCTCCAATGGCTCCAAAATGTCCAAAAACCCTAGCTGGGCTCTTTTTGCACCTAGTTTGGCCAAAAAATGAAGAAAATACCCTTACTAGAAGTTTTTCCCCAATACTTGTTGTCTCTGCTCTCCAAAACACACCCACTGTGCAAAAGCGCAGCCTCCCCATCACCAAACCTATCTCCCATGCTTAATCTGGGTTGTGGGCAAATTTTTCGTGTCATTAGAGCTGCCAGTGGCCTTCCCAATGGAGATCTCAATCACATGGCCCATCTGGCTAGGTGTTGGCTATATTTCCACACCCGTCGACCGACCCCCTCTACGAGCCCATGCTATCGGTCATATGGAATATGGTTGTGAGTTTCTTGACTAGGGTTGGTGCTTATCCCCAACCCTTTTCCCCGCCGTTGTAAACTCAATTCAAACATAAATTTAATTTCTGCCAATATAGGTTAAGACTCATCCTGTAGGTGGGCTGGTGGCCCGACCTACATGAAAATTTTTCCTTTCTCGGTGGTCATGGGTTCGACCCCTGTGGAGCCAAACCAAAATTTTATACAACAACAAGGGGGTGCAATGTGGCACCCTATTATTGGCCACCAAAACCTGCCACGTGTCAGCCAATTATTGGTCCACAACACCACCTATCCAGTCACCCTACCAATTCAGCAGTCCACATCACCTTTCCGCTTCAACTATACGGTTGTATGGACTTTACATTCAGCTTCCACGTCATCCTGTACAAATTGTACAATCAACAAAATTTTCCTGTTTGGAAAAATGGACAGAACACCATATTTTTTCCATACAAACTTTGCTTGATCCCCTTCAAGTTGCATTGGGATGGTGAGGATGAGATATACACAATGAAACCATTTTCGAGCAATTTTGAACACTTTTATTTTTTACCATTTTTTGATCCCCTGTATCATCTCTTGAAAAAGAAACCCTTTTGAAGGGTAACTTTTCTTCTATTAGAATATCCATGTCCAATTTCAATTTTCAACATTGTGTATTTTATTCTTCTTCTAGAATCAACTGATCAATATCCATGGTATGCTCTATTGAAAAATTTGAACACAAAACATTATCCAAAACATAATTATGCTTAAAGAGATTAAGGCGAGAGAAAATCATAAGACTTTTCAAGATGAGAAGATTCAAGAATTATTTTTGATGGAGAATCAATAGAATAGTTAATGTTGGAATTCCCAAGAAGTTGGTATTGAATCTCTTCATTCAAACTGTGAGAAGATTGTTCTATATTATGGACACAAATTTTAGTTTCAATCTCTTTCATTTCTGAGGTAGTTGTCACATTTTCTAGAATGTGACGACTTTCTTCATCTCTACTCAAACTTTATTCCTCATTTAAAGAAGATGTTGACATATAAGAACTATCAGAGTACACATGTACTTTTTTTGAAATATCATGTTCCTCCTGATCCACATCTATTAGAGTGAAATAAGTTTTCAAACAATGTTGTTCACTTACAACCTCCAAATCCTCAAGATCTTCATGTAAATATAAATCAACTTGTAAATGAGTATCACTGCATGATTCATAATTATTAATGATTAGCTGGTCTTGTTCAACATAAAGAGAAATAAGATGTTGAAACCATTCACTAATATAAGGCATATCATTTACAGGAAATCTACAACAAAGATGTATAAACCTTGTAGAAAATTCTTCTAATGATTTATCTCATTTCATATTAATATAATTTAATTCCTCACTTAGTTTATCATAATAAAAATTATTAAAAGAAAATAAAAACTCATCAATAAATTGTTCCAATGTATGAATAGATGCAGTCAGAAATGTTTCACGCCACTTCTTAACTCAGCCTTTAAAAGTCAGAGTGAAAAATATGAACATGACGCCTTCATGAAGAATATTATGAGAAATACAATTTTGAATAAATTGAAAAGCATGTTTAGATGTAGATGTTTCACTCTCACCATCAAAGTTGGTTTTTGAGAAGAGTTTAATTATCTTTAATGGAGTGCTACATGATACTCTTCCAGAAACACATCTCTCACTAAGAGTTTCGGAAGAAGCCATTAAAAATAAAAATAATTTGTTAGGGACCTAACCCCTCATGTAGGTAGAATAATATATTCTGATGTAATAAAGGTCAATATTAATAAGGCCTAGAAATAAGGAAGAATAAGTCGAATGTAAGAAGACCTAATAGAAGCTTCCGCTTCTAGAAAGATATTCCTCTAGATGGTTATTTTTATAGAAATATTTAGTATAAATAGGAGTTGAGGGTATGAGAATGGTTGTCTTGGATATTATTGTAATAGAGCTCTACTCGACTGGAGGTTGCCCCCTTGAAGAGGCAAGTGAACATTGCTCTCAGTAAACAAAGTGCTCATTCTGGTGTTATTTTGGTATCATATTGGTATTATTGTGGTGTTATTCGAGTTATATTGTTGTTTGTCTGCGATTTCTAGCATTTTATTTCTGTTTTGCATACTTTTTTATATCTGGAATATTACAAGTGGTATCAGAGCACTTTCCTTGGCATAAAATTGTGGGTTAATTTTTTTCAAGGTAGAGACGTATTCTGTCATCTTTAAGCTACAAAGATCTGTCGTTATGTGCATAAACTCATGGTCGAGGATTCATACACACAGGAAATACAAGTGACACTTGAGCACACATCTATTGGCCACCCTTGTAACCCATGTTGGTACCCCTTCATGTGGTAGCGCATCATACATCACCTGTATACAGATCAACCTAGATTTCCTAAAGCCCTCTTTAGATAAACCAATCGGCCGCCTGACTGCTATAGTGCCACCGAGAACAACACTCGGAAAGATACTCTTTATTACTTGGGTAGTCGGGTAGTACGACTAAGGGCATGGTCTAGCCTCCTTAGTTAGTGCCTTGAGATATTGGGCTGAGTCCTACTGTTGGACCTCCCACGTATATCAGAGAGTTATAGCACAGGGAAAACCCTTGTCTGTAGAACCCTTGAATACCTAACCCTTGGGGATGAAAACAAAAAACAAAACAGACAATATCTATTGCCACACAGCTGTGTCTCCTGCATTTGAGTTGCCAAATCACTACAAATTTCTTCCTGATTAATAATTTGGGCCTTTCATCACTGCAGTATTCTTCAGACCGGAGTATAACTCCGTAGGTGTAAAAAACAAAATCTAGATTTTGTTGCACCATTATTTGAGACCTATTCCATTGGATTTATCTCTTCACCCTTATCACATTCATACCTATCATTTTTCAGCAAAATTTTTGGCTCCACCCATCCCTTTTCGGTTCCCTCGTCATCATGGMCCATACCCATAGCCAAGACTTGGAAGCTCGCTTCAATACCTTTCAATATAATTTCACAAAGACCCAACAAGAAGTGAGACAACTCAGTGCCAATATTTCCACCATCAATAAAAACATGCATTCCTCCATCGCTGCCTTCATCGAGGAACTCAAAGAAGACCTCAAACAAGACATTACTACCTAGCTTGAATCTGTCGCTTCGATGATCTGCACCAAGTTGCATATCCCTGAAGATCCCCTTTAGCTGACCCACCTTTTCATATTGAAGCTAAAGCTTCCTCTCATTCCCATAATTTTCATCCCAATCACTTTCAGCGTGATCTACGCCTTCCACGTGTGGATGTGACCAAATTTGATGGCTCGGATCCCACTGGTTAGGTAACTCAAATGGAACATTATTTCTCTTTGTACGACATTACATATGACTTGGCCAAACTTCGATATGGTGTTCTCCATCTAGATCAATAATGTTGGCAATGGTGGMAATGGAGAAAAACTTCCTGTCAAGGGTATGTTGCTTGGACACACTTTGTGTCAGAGCTTTATGAACGCTTTGACACTGACACCAACCATTTAGGTCGTTTGACAAAGTTGAAACAATCTGGCACAATGGAAGACTTTATAGCTTCTTTTGAGCGACTAGCTTTTCGTACATAGGGCATGTCTGATTCTTTTTTCCGAGAATGTTTTATCAGTGGCCTCAAGGATGAGATTCATGCCCATGTACTCATGGCTTGACCTCAGAGCTGGGTGGAGGCTACTAAAAGAGCTAACGAAGCACAACATGTTGTCTCTTCTCAAAATTGGAAACCCTCCTTTATTCCTCGCACTAAAATAGTAATTCCCACTCCTTCTACTCCACTAAAGATCCAAAAATTGACTAGGGCCGAAATGGCTGAATGCCAACTCAAAGGACTTTGTTATAATTGTGATGAAAAATATTTTTCGGGACACAAG
Source organism: Picea mariana (assembly GCA_032191745.1). Taxonomy (NCBI): domain Eukaryota; kingdom Viridiplantae; phylum Streptophyta; class Pinopsida; order Pinales; family Pinaceae; genus Picea; species Picea mariana. The sequence continues at coordinate 22,802 of JASDQU010680886.1, read as the reverse complement.
TGCAAGGAACAAAATATTTTTATGGCCATCTTGGAGGATGTTTCAAAAGAGGATGTTGAAGCTCCCCTTGTTTCTGTGTCACCTGAACCCACTGACATCACCCCTCCCTCAGACCTTCCCGAAGTAGAACCGGTCATTTCCCTAAATGCTCTCACGGGCTTCTCTGCTCCCCAAACCCTCAAACTAATTGGATACATCAAGCATAGAAAGTTCATCGTTCTTGTTGATAGTTGAAGCACCCATAATTTTATTCATTGCCACATTTCCCAAGAAACTAATTGCTATATCCGTGTAGTCAATAATTTCCAAATCATGATTACCAATGGCGGGCCCATGAAATGTGGAGGGCATTGTGAAAATGTGCATCTTCGAATTGGTGACTACCACCTGAAATCTCATATGTTTGCTATCGACATGGGTGGTTGTGACATTATGTTGGGTGCAGACTGGCTAAGGACTTTGGGCCCCATTCTCATGGATTTTAACAAATTAACCATGCAATTCGACCATGAGGGTCAACAATATAAGTTCCAATGCATCACCATTGGTTCCCCTGAGATCATTAGTTCCCATCGCATGGAAAAGATTCTCAAAAAAGGTCATTCAGGCGTTATTTCCCAACTCCATGCCATACAAGCGACTGAGACACCCTCTATGTTGTAGGACCTCCAATCCATCCTCTCTAAACATCAAGTGATTTTTTCCACTCCCCAGGGACTCCCTCCTTCCCGTGGTGTTCATGATCATTCCATTCCCCTTGTCCCAGGAAGCCTTCCTCCCAATATTTGTCCCTATTGTCACCCCTTTTCCCAAAAAAATGAAAATTGAGAAAATGGTTCAAGAACTACTTAACGCAGGTGTTATCCACCCTAGTACGAACCCCTACTCTTCTCCTGTGATCATGGTCATGAAGAAAGAAGGTTCTTGGCGCATGTGTCCTAACTTCCGCACCCTCAACAAACTCACCATTAAAGACAAATTTCYGATTCCTGTCATTGATGACCTCTTGGATGAATTGAGTGGCCCCCAGTTCTTTAATAAACTTGATCTTCATTCTAGCTACCACCAGATCTGTATGAAAGAGGCAGACATTCCTAAGACTGCCTTTAGAACTCATGAGGGCCACTATGAGTTTTTGGTCATGCCCTTTGGCTTGTGTAATTCTCCCTCCACTTTCCAAAGCCTCGTGAATCGTGTCTTCTGTCCTTTTCTCCGTCATTTTGTCTTAGTTTTATTTGATGATATCCTCATCTATAGAAAAACCTAGACATACCATCTTTCTCATGTGGATCGAGTTCCCCATCTACTCTCTCAGCACCAACTTTTCCTGAAACAATCTAAATGTGCTTTTGGCACCTTAGAAGTCAAGTACTTGGGTCATCTAGTTGGAAAGGATGACGTCAGGGTGGATCCTAAAATTATTGAAGCTATGCAAGACTGACCTCAACCAAAGACTCTAAAAATATTGCGTGGATTTCTGGGCTTAATAGGTGATTATTGCAAGTTTGTTAAGAATTATGGAAATATTGCGACACCTCTCACTACACTCCTTAAAAAGAATTCTTTCACTTGGACTCCAACAGTTGCTCAGCATTTTCAAACCTTGAAGATGGCCATGTGGACCACTCCACTCCTGGCCCTTCCTGATTTCACAAAGACCTTTGTCCTGGAATGTGATGCTTCAGGGAAAGGAATCGACGTTGTCCTTATGCAAGAGGGTCGGCCTTTGGCCTTTACCAACAAACAACAATCTGAACTAAATTTGAGCAAATCAATCTATGAAAAGGAAATATTGGCTATTTTTCATGCCGTTGATCTTTGGTGCCCTTATCTATTGGGAAAATGCTTCTAATCTATTGGGGAAACGCTTCCAAATTAAGACATACCATCAAAGCCTCAAGTATTTTCTGGAACAACGCATTTCCTCCCCAGAGCAATAAAAATGGGTGACTAATCTCTTTGGATATGATTATGAGATCATTTATAAGAAATGCAAAGACAATGTGGTTGCGGATGCACTTTCCCGAAAATATGAAGATGAAGGATCCCTTTTCTCTCTCTCCTTCATTGTACTAGATTGGCTCCAAGCCATTTTCCAAGAATGGCTACATGATCCCAAAAGTTTGCATCTGATACAACAATTGCAATCCAATTCTCCAGTTTCCCCAGGGTACTCTTGGCTCCATGATGAGCTTCGATACAAAGGCCGTTTGTATTTAAGTAAACGGTCAAAACTTAAATCCATGGTACTTTCTGAGCTTCATGCTACACCCACAGCTGGGCACTCCGGGCTTAGCAAAACCTATGAAAGGTCCAAACGTTCCCTTTTCTAGGATGGTATGAAACAAGACATTCGCAATTTTGTGGCTGAATGTGATGTGTGTCAACGCAACAAGGGAGAAACAGTCAAATCTCCTGGAACACTACAACCGCTTTCGATTCCACCTGCTATTTGGCGAGATATCTCTATGGATTTTATTGTAGGATTACCTAAATTGGCCAATAAATCAGTCATCATGGTGGTATTTGATCGCCTTTCCAGGTATGCTCATTTATGTTCTCTTCAACACCCATTTACAACATCTACTGTGGCTCAACTTTTCATGGATCAGGTCTTCAAGTTTCATGGCATGTCACATTCTATTGTTTATGATCGCGACCCAACTTTCACCAGCAATTTTTGGCAAGAATTGTTCAAGATACAAGGCACCCAATTGCATCTCAGCACAACTTATCATCCCCAGACTGATTGTCAAACTGAAGTTGTCAACAAGTGTTTGGAAACATATTTGAGGTGTTTTTCATCGGAAAATAAAAAATAGTGGGCTCAATGGTTACCACTAGTTGAATGGTGGTACAACACTTCATACCATACAACTACCTACATGACTCCTTTTGAAGCAGTATATGGACAAAATCCACCTTCATTTATCTCATATTTACCAGGTGTCTCGAAGGTCCAGGCATTTGACCAAATGCTTACAGTTCGAGAGACTATTCTCCGTACCCTCAAAGAGAATTTGGTCATGGCCCAGAATCTCATGAAGCAACAAGCAAATCAAGGTCGCTCTGAATGTCAATTTGCAGAAGGGGATCAGGTGTTTCTTCGACTGCAACCTTACAAGCAAAATTCCCTTAAGGATGACCATTGTTAAAAATTGGTGCCCAAATTTTATGGTCCTTATACTGTTCTCAAGCGTGTGGGATAGGTGGTCTATCCGTTATCTTTGCCCAATCATTCTAAGCTACATCCTGTTTTTCATGTTTCCTGCTTAAAGAAGGTGATTGGAACTAAGCACCAAACTCAAACCAACCTTCCCGAGTTGGACGAAGAAGGCTCCATTTGGATACATCCAGAAGCATTTTTGGACCAACGTGAGCGTCTCCTACGTCGGTGAACCATCAAGGAAGTGTTAGTCCAGTGGAAAGGTACAACCCCATAAAATGCCACTTGGGAACCAACTACCATTCTGCAACAATTTCCACATCTCAAGCCTTAAGGACAAGGCTGTTCTTAAGGGGGAGGACATGTTAGGGACCTAACCCATCACATAGGTAGAATAATATATTCCTATGTAATAAAGGTCAATATTAATAAGGCCTAGCAATAAGGAAGAATAAGTCGAATGTAAGAAGACCTAATAGAAGCTTCTACTTCTAGAAGGATCTTCCTCTAGATGGTTCTTTTGATAGACATATTTAGTATAAATAGGAGTCGAGGGTATGAGAATGGTTGTCTTGGATATTATTGTAATAGAGATTTGCTCGACTGGAGGTTGCCCCCTCGAAGAGGCAAGTGAACATTGCTATCAATAATCAAAGTGCTCATTTTGGTGTTATTTTGGTATCATATTGGTATTATTGTGGTGTTATTCTGGTTATATTGTTGTTCGTCTGCCATTTATAACATTTTATTTTTGTTTTGCATACTTTTTATATCTGGAATATTACATAATTAAAGTGAATATATCCACAAGGTCAACTTGTCTGTTTGGCCCTCCTTCTAGCGCCATTTGTTGACAGGAAGAAACATTCCTCCTGCACCAAGGGAGCATCACTTGATCAAGGTCCAAAAATATACCTATACTCGTTTACGTTGTTGATGTCCACCGATATGTGGGCCCGGTTGCCACTAAATGAATTTCTCCTTGAAAGGAGACTTTTCAGTAATGCTTTCCTAAACCTAAATGAATTCTAATCTAATAAATATAAATAAATTAACTAATCTATCTATATATACTTATTGTTCTAAATCTAACTATCCTAATTATGATAAAGAAGTAGTTCATAGAATCCCAATTTGGAGCAGAAGCACATAAAACGTTAGATGTTGAGGGGAAGATAAATTGTTGTAAACAAGAAATAGTTGATTGCCTCAACAATTATTAATACAATGCATAATGTAACTTATAAAAGATTGCATTAACATTTCAACATCCAAATATAATCAACAAAAAAAATATGATGATCTACTTCAAGAAATGAAAATAGTTTCAAGTCTCAGAAATGAATAATATAACATGTTCATGGAAAAGTGCTAGAATAGTATAAACACTATTACTTAGAATATATTTTCACTAATTAAAAAATTTTGAATCCTTGATTTAACTCAGATAATAGTATGCAAAATCAAATATTGGATCCTCTAGCTAAAGAAAACACCAACACTTGAAATAGACATGATAATAGTACACAATCCTAACTCCTTATGCCTTTCCTTCTTTTTGAGGTCTTCAATCCTTCGATGAGAAGCTTGAAAACAGTGAACACGTCATTCTCCTCTAGATGATTTTTTCCCCTGTGACTGTAGTTTCAAAATGACATCTCACGATAGCATGAGCTCCTTTCTCCTAGTCTAGCCCCATGGATCCCCCTTTCCAAAATTACAATAAATAGAAATTAGGGATCCAGAAACTAAGGATAGTTTCCCCATTTTTCTTTGACTGAATTGTACATGTGTCAACTTGATTTACTAATTGATATCATAGAGAGATGCCCTCCTTGTTAGCATCATCTTCTTTGTTGAATTTTCTCTTTTTCTCTTGAATGTGGGATTTTCCATTGGGTAATTTTTTCTAACATTGGTGAAACCAAAGGTGGGTGAGTAATGTCTTCATTCAACTTACACCAATAGATCATTTTGGTGATTTATCCATGTTCTGATTTAAGCTTTGACAAGAAAACATCAATGGACTTGAAACATTTTTCTGGTTGGGTGATAAAATCTTTGATAGCTTCCATGTTCCAAAAATTTAGTTGTGTGATTCCATCTGCTCTTGATATTTTCTGTTGGTTTACATCATGTCATAGTAGGGTAGAATTGTTGGTCTAGTGGTTATCTTGTGGAGGAATGATTTATGTATATCAAATAGATCATCAACGTCAAACTCATAATCATACACAAAATCTCCATCTTCAATGAATTTGTAAATCTTGCTCCATTCCATGTTGTTGGTGGCTCATGTTTTGAAAGACATATTAGAGAAGAATAATGAATTTGGGTTCTTCTCAATTTATTCCTCTTCGTCCTTATGTTATTTTGTTTTTCCCTTCCTAGTCATCTTATCGTCAAGAGTACCTACATAAAGAAAACCACAATGAGATTTGAAGATAAATAAACTTTGTTTACTAATTTTATAAATGATATAAACAAAGAAAACTAATCAGAAGGATACACTGAGAAGAACTATGTGTTTACCTTTAAACTTACACAATTAAAAACACAATTCAAAATTAGATACATTGTGTGAATCGATAATGGA
>JASDQU010680885.1:35701-46195 GCA_032191745.1 Picea mariana | reverse complement strand
AGGGCGGGATACCATCAGGTAAGAATCAAGGAATAAGACATTCATAAGACAACCTTTAGGACTAGGTATGGGCATTATGAATTTGTAGTGGTGCCATTTGGACTGACCAATGCACCAACTGTCTTCATGTGCTTAATGAACAACATATTCATAAATTATTTGGATAAGTTTGTCATAGTATTCCTGGATGACATACTTATCTATTCTGAGTGTGAAGAGGAGCATGAACATCACTTAAGACTGGTGTTGCAAGTACTGAGAGAACATCAATTGTATGCCAAGTTGAGTAAGTGCTCTTTTTATCAAAAGCAAATCCATTATTTGTGACACATTATTTCAGAGCAGGGAATAACAGTAGATCCAGAGAATATCGAAGCCATTAGAGGATGGCCAACACCCAGAAATGTGTCAGATGTAAGATATTTTATGGGATTAGCTAGCTACTACAGAAGGTTCATAGTAGGGTTCTCTAAGATTGCTCATCCCATCAATTCTTTGCAAAATAAGTGAACTAAATTTGAATGGACACTCAAGTGTGAAAATAATTTTAATTTGTTGAATGAATTACTTACTAGTGCACCTGTGTTAAAGATTGCTGACCCAAATGAAATTTTTGTGGTATGTACAGACGCATGTAAAGGACTTGGGGGAGTCCTCACTCAAAATGGACATGTCATTGGATATGAGTCTAGAAAGATTAAGGAACATGAGAGGAACTATGCCACACATGACTTGGAACTTGCTGCCATTTTTCATGCCTTGAGGATGTGGAGGCATTATCTCATGGGGAAGAAATTTGAATTAATGACAGACCACATTGGCATGAAGTATCTTTTTGAACAACCGACCTTGAATGCCAGACAAACAAGATAGCTGGAATTTTTAAGTGAATATGGCTTCGATATCAAGCATATAAATGGAAAAAAGAATAAAGGCCGATGCACTTAGTAGAAGAGTGCATCTCATGCATGCTACTGTTGTCAGTATGCATCAGTCAGACTTGAAGAGCAGAATTTTAGATGGTCTTGTTACAGAACAAAATTACCTACAGGCAAAGGAAAGCTTACAACAAGGAGATGTACAACATAAAATAAAGGAGTATCAGATAAAGGAAGACAAATTACTCATGCATAAAAATAGAATCTATGTTCCTAGTTCCAGAGAACTGAAGAATTTTGTACTGAAGGAAATGCATGATGTTCCTTATGTTGGACATCCCGGTTACCAGAAAACAATTATAGCAGTAAGAAGATAATTCTTTTGGCCATGAATGAAGAAGGATGTTGCTGATTACATCGCTCGATGTATGGAATGTCAGAAGGTGAAGGCTGAGCATAGGTACCCAACGAGTTTGTTGCAACCATTGCCAATCCCGGAGAAGAAATGGGAAGTGATCATCATGGATTTCATCATAGGATTACTCAGAACGAATAAGCAACATGATTCAATCATGGTGGTGGTTGACAAATTAAAAAAGGCTTCTCATTTTGTCCCTGTGAAGACAATGCATACAACGACTAATATTGCAGAAATTTTCATGAAGGAAATTGCTATGTTTCATGGGATACCTAGGACAATTGTCTCGAACATAGATACAAATTTTACCTTCAATTTCTGGAGGGGATTGTTTAAAGGATTTGGCACAAATCTAAACTTTAACACATCATATCATCCCCAAGAAGATGGGAAAACAGAGAGGGTTAATCGAATAATTGAAGACATGCTGAGAATGTATGTGATGAATAAGCCATCTAAGTGGGTAGATTACTTACACTTGGTTGAGTTTGCATATAATAATGGGTATCAAGCTTCATTTAGAATGATCCCATTTGAAGCCTTGTACTGTAGGAAATGCGATACTCTAGTAAGTTGGGACAACCCAACAAATAGAGTGGTACTTGGGCTAGAGTTTCTCAAGGAAATGGAAGACCAGATTGTCAAGATCAAGCAGAATTTAAAGGAAGCTCAGGATAGACATAAAGTTTATGCAGAAAATAACATGACAGCTAGAGAATTTAAAGTAGGGGAGCATGTACTTTTGAAAGTGAAGCCCAAGAAAAACTCATTGAAATTGGGTAGTTGTACAAAGCTGGTAGCCAGATTCTGTGGTCCATTTGAAATATTGGACAGAATAGGGCCAGTTGCATACATGCTTGCATTGCCCGCTTCCATGAATTTTCATAATGTATTTCATGTATATTTACTAAAGAAATATGTACATGGCCCTAACCATGTTATTGATTTGCATCTGATTCAAGTAGAGACAGATGGAGACTTTCAGGTTTAGCTAGTACGGGTATTGGACAAAAAGGTAAAAATTCCCCGAAATCGAGTTATAGAGTTGGTAAAAGTTCAGTGGACCTCCTATGGTCCTGAAGATGCTACTTGGGAGCATGAAGATGCAATGCATGCATAGTACCCGCACCTTTTTGAATAAATTTGAGATTTTGATCTCTATTTTGTATATGCACTAAGGACAGTGCCAAAATAAGGGGGAGGGGATGTAACACCCCGGGTTTCGAACCCCCATTTTAAATAATGTATTGTTACAATGTTGAGAGTTCGGGGTGCCCAAACAATTATTAAAAGGTCAGTGTGCCCAAGACATGTAATGTTTTCTATCATTATTAATAATAAACACATCGTTGGCTGCTAGACGGACAAGGACTAGAGTTATAGGTGGATATGATTCCACAAGAGAGGGGGCTTGAGGGGATAAATGTTTATTCCTATGTTAATTACCCTTTTTTCCTAAGGGAGGGGATCGATTACTTGAGCTTCTTGGGGAAGGCCACGAGGTTCTTGATTCCCCACGGAAATACTTACACCCATCCCTGGTCTGATTGTGGGGTTTGTCGTTGGCTCGTCTGCTCCTTCACTTTTGCATTTGTATCATTCATTTCCCTCATGCACTTCCATGCACTCACTTACCCATTCACCAATCTATCTTCACGTGCGTCTTGGCTGGGAAAAGGGAAAGGAATTGTTGAAGATTAGCCACTGGATAGTTGGTTGTAATGGTTGTTGGTGCAATCCATCCATGACTTGGGGCTTACATGTCTCAGATGCATTGGCTTGTTCCTTGTTTTGCTCACAACTGCGAGTCCTAAGAGTTCCAATATTGAGATTTTAGACTAGCTATGTTGGAGGCCTTGGATAAAGGAGAAGGATTGCCCAAGGGACTGCGTGACAGAGAAAGGTGGAGATCCATTCTCTCAGGTGGTACAGTCTGGGTATAAGAGAGTTGGGTACTTGGATTGTTGTGGGTGCTGGGAAACCTATGAGAGCTTGAGAGATGACTGGTTTGGGAACCCAAGCACACTTTGGAACCTTCCTTGTGGATTCATAGCCCTGACTCAGGGGTGACACTGTTGTTGAGATTTGGAGCAGTGGTGTGTACGGTTGGGTGGAACATCCTTGGTCTGCAGCCAATTGGTGTCACCTTTTTATAAAGATAAGTGCTCTCTATTGTGATATTATTATCTGTGTATGAATGTATTCCGCTGTGTATTTTAATTATCATTTAACTAAATCTTAGATTGTGCATGTTGCTAAATCTTATATCTTATGCATTCTTATTAATAAAAGAAGGTATCAGTAAGAGTACAAATTCCAAGGGTGGGCTTGAAGGTAGCATGCCCCGATCCGTGGGTGGCTGGGGATGTTACACTTAATTGTCCCTGGTGTATGTGAATTTTATTTAGGCATTTGTTAGAATTGAATATTCATTTAAAAAATCATAATAAGTGGAGGCAAGTTTTTGGGAAGTTCTTGTCAGTGAAAGGTGGTCGCCTCGCTCTTGAAGGTGCTGGATAGTGGCACCGCCTTGTCTGTCATCGGCTCAGACTTGCTCTGCTCTTCTTACTAGCTTTGCAAGAATCGAGTAGCGTGGGAGGGTATGTCCATATTTTACAGTGGCCTCCACAGATTCCATGAAGCATCTTGCATCGGTAACCATGAATAAACACATAAAGGCTAATGCTAAGCCATGTAGCCTTAAACTCCGCATAACTTAGCGTAACAATCTGCTTTAAACTTAATAAGAATATATTTAATAGTAGTGACTCATGTATGTAGGAACACATTCAATCCATTCAATTCTTATTCAAGAACCATACCTATATTTTAACAAATTATAGGCATTCTTGGTGCTCAGTTCCATTGCTTGAAGATACCTATTCACTGCATTTTACAGATATGCCATGCATAAATTCGTTCACAACCATATTCAAAGGGTTTTCATGAGTAAGGAGGTTCCTGTGCATGTAAGAAAACAACAACAAAAATCTTCGAATGAAACGAAGGCCATTTACAACCCAAAAACTACTTGATGAAGTGTTCAGAATGGATGTCTATAACAAAAGGAATCCTACATAAAGGCCTTCTAGGGAACAATTTTATTCGAGATGTGAACTACCCAGTAGGCACAAACCTTCAAGTCTATTAACTTGCAAATTATTGCATCAAATAATCAATCATGCTATTGGGGAACAAACCCCGCATATAACATGTCATCATGAATGAGCAGCCTGAATAAAAACCTTTCAGAGAAGGACAATTTACAACCCAAAATCACTGAATCAATGTCAGGAAAGATTATCTATGATGAAAGGCATAAAAAAAAGGGACTGCTAAGGAAGAGATTGAGAGGCACACATTCTAGCTTGATCACAAGTTTGTTTTTCCAATCCTGCAATTTATCATAATTAGAATACCCAAAAACAATAATGAACCAAGTCATTTCAAACTAGTGTAATAGCATATCAAATAGTCTATATTGTTGCCTAATTGCACTTGGATCTCTTGTGCAACTAATCACTAAAGACCCACATTGCAAATTACATCTTTGTACTAAAAGGAGAGAACTTCCAAATTCATCAACATAACACATGATCAGGACTTTACAGTGACAGTAATGGACGCTATGATAAAATTTGAAATGAAGAAATAAATCAAGAGTAATCAACACATGGTCAACATAAGATATACCATAATGTGAGTCAAAGTTTCTCTGTGAATATAGAATAACTTCCTACTAAAAAAAGAGCACTAGGCATTAAGCTTGAGTATTTTTAACTGCATCCTGAACCCTGCACCCCAATACTTACTGAAGCACAACAAAATGATTTGACACTTCTATCTTTGAACCCGACTGCCATAAGGATTGTATCCAAATGTGAGTATTGAAGAAAAATTTGAAACAATCTCACCCTTAGCTACATATGTAGTGAGGCCATAGAAATCAACTTGAAAATCTTCTTCCGACCTCAAACTTTAAGAACTAGCTTATACTCATGAATCAAATACAAACTCCTTTCAAGACACAGGGACTAGCTGCTTTGCTTCTATTTCCCTTGATACTATTTCATTTTATTTTTTTCCCTTATTAACTAGTGTTTATGTGATATCCAACTTTCATTATAAACCAATAAAAAAAAAATTATAAAGTTTAAAAATGTATTTTAATTTTCTCAATAGTTTTTTAAGAATATAAATTTTGTTATTGAAATTAATAAAATGGTTAAGAATATAAATTTTTTTATTGAAATTAATAAAATGTTAGTAAAAATATAATAATTTTTTTTAATTATAAATTTAATGAAATGTAATAAAATATAAAATATTTAATAAATTTTGTGTTTTAATTTTTTTTTTTCAAATTTAATATTTGTTTAAAATTGAATAGTTAATTTTATTTTGAATTGATTGTTTTCATATTGAAAATGTATCTTATTGTCACATTAAAGTATAATAAGTTTTTTAATTATAAATTTAATGAAGTATAATAAAATATTTAATAAAGTTAGTTTTTTATTTTAATTTTTGTTTTTATATCAATTTGATTAAAATTAAATAATTGATTTCATTTTGAATTGATTGTTTTCACATTGAAAATGTGTCTTAGTATAGTCATGATTTATAGGGAGGTTATACACACATGTTCACTATATGGATTAATGCACTATATTTTTGTATTTCATGAAGGCAAATTTAAATTTCACATATGTTTATGCTTATTGAGTGGTTATTTTAGGATGTACGATTTCCCAAAATGTGGTTTAATGGTAAATATATCATTGTCCAAAAGATGGTCTAATGGTAAATACATTAAAGAGATTGTAAGGCAAGCACCATGAAATAATATGCAAACACCATGAAATGATATGACTTATGGAATGCTCTGTCACATATCTACTTTTGATACTTTCTAATGATTATCATTAATTTTGTAACTAGAGAATGCTCTCATGAGCTAATTTGTTCATAGAACTTGGTTAAGTAGAGAAAACATGAGATGAAAATCTACTTCCTGAGTAATTCTTGTGACTATTTGGATTCAACATTTTCCTAGTACAAAACTCAAGAACAATTCAAGAAGGTCTTTCATTTGAATAACTAAAATAATTTTATGTTTCACATAATGTTGAGGTGTTGAGAAATGACTAAATTTGTTGAAATATGAAAAACATTGTTTTTATTTTGTTTTTTATTTTATTTTTGTGAGGTTTTATGGGTGTTACCAAACATTTAGAAATATATAAGATTGTGTTTAATGTTTTTTTAGTGGTCACATTTACTTTAGTAATTCTTGTCATTATGATAAGATATTTTGTATACACAATGAGTCATTATTAGATTCTTGGGCATATTATTCTTCATTAACTCACTAATTTGTAAAGTGAGTTTATCCCACATTCATCATGGGATGTGATCTCGTATCCCTCTAATCTATATAATAGAGGTGAAGGAGGATCAATTGTAATGTGTTTTTTGTGTTGCTTGAGAATTGTATGGATCCCATATGAACTCCCTACTTGAGTATCCTATGATTGTACCACTTGTATTTTAATGTTTTTCATAAGAGTTTAAATATGATATATCTTGGTTACATGGTTTTATATATGTTATTGATCTTTCATGATATTAGATCTAACTCTGATAAAATTCATTGCATTGATTTTTCTTTTCATTCAATATAAGTAGATATTTTTAATACCTACTTTTTATAGATATTCAAATTGGATCAAGATGGTATGCTTGATTTCTTCAATTTCTAATAATTGTTTATCATATTTGGCACTACCATTTGATTTAGACCATTAAAATTTCTCAACATTGATTATTTTCTCATCAATATTTTTGTTTTAAATCTAATTAAAATCTTCAATTTCTAAGAATTGTTTATCATATTTGGCACTACCATTACCATTTGATTTACACCATTAAAATTTCTCAACATTCATTATTTTCTCATCAAGTTGTTTTTTTGGTTTTAAATCTAATTAAATTTTTTTCTAAGTTTAGAGTATTTTTTTTGCAATTCTATAACATAAAGTTTTTGGAAATTTTTTGCTTTTTAGTTAATTTTTATATATTATTATATATAAAAAAAAAAAAAAATCAAAATCAAGATTTGAAAAAAAAATAAATGATAATTTATTTAAGGTTTTTACACCTACCTACCATACAGAATCGTACGGACATGACCATATGACCCAATCCATATAACTATATGGTTTTTCTCCATCACCAATCTAATTCATACGGAACCGTATAGCCTCTTCCAAATACCCTCAATGCCATTTCCCATATAGCTTCTCTCTGAGATTTTTTACCTCCTCTGCACATAATTGGATGACTTGAGTCCAACATTTCAGAGTTGTTCTATTCTCTCTTTGTGTTTAACGGGTGCGATTTCTAGTCTCTATGTGTTCCCTTAGCTGATATGCATGTGGATCATATGGATCTTCTTTGCCTTTGGTTTCTTGATTCCTTGTAGACTTTGAGATTGTTGATATAGGTATTAATTGAAGTGGAGATCTACCATATTATGATTTGATTTGAATTGAAGTAGAATATATATTTTTAAATGAAGTGTATGTCAATGTTTTTGTTGAAGTGGAGCATAGTGTTTTGAGGAAGGGAGATGGTTTGTATTGGCTTGGATTTTGTGGAGAAGGAATACCTATAGACATTGGTTTGAGCATAGATTTACACACAAAATATTGCTTCAAACAGTGCCACAACTAAAATATTTCTAGGTTCAATTTTTGTCTAGTTGTCAAAGAAGTGGGTCAACCATTCCTATGAGAGGCTTATTCTTCAGCCATTGTAAGAAAAAAACTTGTACACCATTTTTCTGAAGCATCTACAACTATCTAGTAGAGTTAATTAACTTGATCTCTAGGGATTCACATTTGAAAATCAAAGGTGATTTTGGGATAGTGAGATCTCACAATCTAGGTAGTCATTTGTAGTGCAATGTTTTTTATCGAGTTTGGTTTTCTATCTACGATATAGTGGTGAAATTATTTTTTCACAATTCCACCTTTCGATCTATCAAAATTTGTAGTTTTTTTCACATACACATGCCTCATCCTTGTTTTAGGAACTTTAAACTATTATAACTTGTTCATACTAACTTAGTTTTGAGTGATTTTTTTTTTTAAATTGTCTATTTTTTCACAATGAATCCATATTTGTGGTTAGAGTTGAGTTGAGTATTTTTTTGTTATTCTATTAGTTTATTATATAGCATCATAATGACTTATGTGGTGGTCCATGTTCCTAAATTAACTAGTTATAACTATACTATTTGTAAATGTAAGATGGTTGATGTTCTTAGGGGAAAGAATATGCGATGGAATGTTAATGGTGACACTAAGAAACCAACAAATGAAAAGAACATAGTTGTATGGGAAGAACATTGTGAACATGCAAGAGGTCTTATTGGTCAAACTATATCTGATAGCCTATAAGTACACATTGAATCTAAATATGATCCTATAGAGGTATGGAAGATTCTAGAATCAACGCATGACCAAATTGATGATGTTTCTACTTATTATTTAGAAAGAAAATACATGAACTAGATCCTTAGGATTTTGAAAGGATTGTGAAATATCTTGCACAACTCAAGAGTTATAATGAGAAATTGAAGAATTGTGGTTCTGATTATAAGAAGAATGATACAACTCTCATTATTCTAGTAGAGAAGAAATCATATCCCATCTATGATCTATTCATTCAAACTAGAAATAGAGTTATTGAAATGTCTAAGGGAACTCTAGAACCTAATTTTGAAGACTTATACAACAATTAATTTGTGAAAAAGAAATGTCATTGTCATCATGTCAAATTGTTGTTGAGAAGGCACATTTGGCTCATGGAAAGAAGAATCCCTACAAATTTCCTAACAAGGACACTAAACGTAATGTTCCAAGTACTTCAAACACAACTATTGATGATGCTAACACATGTGCTTCATAGAAGGAGTGGAAACCATGCAAGTACTATGGAAAGACCAATCATGATGAAAATAATTGATTTAAGAGGTGCAATGAGCTTGCTAAATCCAAGAAGAAAGCCTCTAAAGAAAAAAAGGTTTCACTTACTACCTATTCAACTCAGTGAACTAAATACATCTCCTCTTCTCTATAGTGGATCTTGGATTTAGGTGACTCCAATCACATGACTAGTAATGTTTCCTTATTTACCTTCTATGACAAAGAAAAAACATTTGGCTTAGAAAGTTTCAATTAGTGATGGTAATAATATTTTTTAGTGATGGTAATAATATTTCTTTAGTTGGGTCTAGTAATGTTGATGTTCCTAATGCTATAGTGGAAGATGTGTTTCATGTTAAATACATTCCCATCTATTTTCTTTTTGTTTATCATGATTGTCAAAAGGGTATAAATTTGAAGCTTGGCCTGATAGATATGTCTTGAAAGATATTAATGCTGGGTTCAAGTTTGTTTCATTTCACCCTATTGATCATGATACTCTCTTGTTTAAGTTTATTGTTTTCTCCTCATCCAATGAACCACCCTGTATTCTTATGTTGCACATTCTAATGAACAAAGTAAGCTATGACATGAAATATTATGTCACTTGAACTTTGGTAAAATGAAGATATTATATAATATGGTACATGGCTTACCTCTCATTTATTCCACTAAGGGTGTTTGTGAAGGTTGTGTCCTTGAAAAGAATCACATGGAAACATTTGAAAATGATAAATATTGGCGTGCCTAAGAAAAATTGCAGTTGGTTCATAATGACATATTTTTTCTCCTTGAGACTCCCTCTTTATCAAGTTCTCAGTACTTCATCACTTTAATTGATGATTATAGTAGGAAAACTTGGGTATATTTATTGAAGCATAAAAGTGAAGCATTTGTTGTATTTCATGAATTTAAATCCCCGATTGAAAATGAATCTAGAAAATGTATTAAGAATATTCATACTAATAATACACAGGAGTACACAAAAAATGATTTTTTAGAATATTTATCGAAGCATGGCATTAAACATCAACGAACTATTCTTCACATGCCTCAACAAAATGGGGTCGTAGAAAGTAAAAACATAACTTTAGTTGAAATGACTAGATGCATGTTGCATTCTAAAGGTATGAAGAAAAGATTTCAAGATGAAGCAATTTGTTGTGCAAATTACATTTTGGATAGGGTTCCTACTAAAGAAGTTTTT
>JASDQU010680883.1:8141-47067 GCA_032191745.1 Picea mariana | reverse complement strand
TCTGAAATACCGTGGGGCTCTACATAGATACATCCAAACTGAAATGGAATTTTTGGATATCTCATCACTCGGTGCTGCCTATCGATATGCTGTCAAAATCGAGCAGAAATTTAAACACTAGAACAAACGAGAGTTCGGGTCTGCAAATCCACAACAACCAAAGTATGACAAAGACATCCCTAACAAACAGTCTCCTGAAAACCAATCCAATCCACATGAAAAGAAGGGTCACAGAAAGACAAAGAAGGACACTGGAAAATGGTGTGATTTCCACAAAATCCCCTGGCACAACACCAATGAATGTCGCTCAAAACAGTCATTGGTGGCCAAGATCAAAGACAAGGAGCCGAACCCTGATTCAGAATCTGATTCTGAAAATACTGGTAAAAGACAAATCATCGATGTAGACCCCACTGCTATTGTCACGACTGCAACAATTCAACCAGAAGAACCAATAGATCCAGAAGAGGGGGAGCACCTTTTTCATTCACAGATGTGGGTGAAGGGGATGCCGCTGCATTTTATTGTTGATAGCAGAAGCCAGAAGAACCTCATCTCAACAGAGGTCATCAAATAGTTGGGATTGTCGACAACACCACACCCGCAACCATACAACATCGGGTGGCTTCGCCAAGGACGAGATCTTCGTGTTAGCCAGTAGTGTCAATTGTCATATGGCATCCAACCCTTCAAGGATGAGGTATTATGTGATGTTGCCCCACTGGATGTCTGTGATGTTCTCTTAGGCCAGCCATATATGTGGAAACGCCATGCTATCTATGAGTCTCGACCCCGTAGTGTCATTATTACTCTGGGGATCATCTCTACAGGATACCAGAGGTAGTTCCAACTACTGCCCCACCTAAACAGTGCTGCAAGGTAGTATCTCATATTGTGAAATTCATCTTCTCCACAATTTGTTCAAAAGGGGAACAAAAGGATATTGCAACCACCACAGCTTCAACCCAAGCACCTTCTATCCAACAGAAGCAGGTCAACAAGGTTGCAACAAAGCACAAAGATTTCTTCTGCACACAATCATCTAAAATAGCCAGACTGGTTAAAAAGGTCCAAACCTTCCAGCCAAAGGTTCGTGATAGCCTTCAACAAGCTAAGCAACACCACTTCTCCAGCAAGGCAAGCGGATCACCAAGATTTAGATTCAGCAATCGCTTTCCCCTCTCCCTTGAAAACTCAATGCAATGGAGACCATTGCTTCCTAAGGAGGGAGGATTGATCTAGGTGGATATTGGTGGCCACCCACCTTCTTCAACTGGCCTAAAACATGTTTCTGGCAATTTTGGTAATTTACTATTTTTAGCAGTTTTTAACTTCTGGGGCCATTTTGAGGCCCTAAACGATGTTTTTTGAAAAAAACGGGGAGAAATATGGATCAATCCATGTTTCTCACCCAAAAGTTGTATTTCTCGGATAGATCTTTCCAACGAGTTATCATACACCTAAAACAAAGATCGTATGCAAAAGTTACGACCCCGGGAAGTTGATGCACCAACTTACCCAAATGGGGCCCACACGACTTTTGGCACTTCATCTCCCAGGGTTAGGTTTTTGGATGTATAGGGTTTTTGGCATTCCTATTTATTGTAAAAAGGCCTTCAGAGCCTCATTACAATCATATTCTCATGGATGCGAGTAGCCGTCACATCTCTTGTCAGAGATAAGCTACCACCATTCTAGCGAGTCTTTCACTCTGTATTTTACAGTCTCTATACATTTATTTCATTAATAGAAATTGAGTATTACTGTATATCTGTGACTCTTGTTATTTCCGCTATATCTCTGTTATATTGTTGCCTCTCTTGCAATATCTCTAAATATTTTTGTGTTATATCTCCGCTCTCATTTCGTGCCGAAAATAATCCAGATCATTCAATCCCGTTGTCCGTAAGTACAAATCTAACCATGCGATTACAGATGTTGAAGTCGAACATGGTAGAAACCACTTGATTCCCGGTCAATGATGAAAAACGTTAACAAGTGCGAGGAAAATCACCATTGATGTCAATGACTCCCAAGGTACCTTAGTACAATCCAACGAATGTGAATAAATGAGCTGAAGTCAAACACTCAATGGAATCTCTCGATCAGGGACCAATGATGTGAATCCATAGTCGAGAGTGAAGAAACCTGCCATTGAGGCATGCAGGCTCTAAAGTACTAAATGATTTCTAGGTCTTATTCCCGGATGATGAGTTGAAGTCGACAGGAAAAAGACTCGTCACAGGAGGGCCTTGATGTATCCCCCATCAGTGACACGAAATAAGTAACAGATTAAGGGTAGATCAAAGTATGAAAATGATTCAAAACTGACACAGGGAAGGCTGACATGGTAAGAAATGATAATGTAGATGGTCGGCTCGAAGGAAGGCTTGTTTGGACTTCTCTTGAACATATGAATGACAAGACACTAGTCTTGGTAGCATTGACTCAAAGACGACCCAAGAAATTAACTTGATGAAGGCCAGACGAGAGACAAATGGATTTCCCAACCCAGATTCAAATGACGAAGGGGGTGCCATGTTCAAGAGCGACTAGTACTACCACTAACACAGGTACATAAAACACATCTCTTTCCCAAATTCCCCCCCACCATTTCTGGCGAGTACCTCTTTATTTTTACGCAAGCTTGAGGAGGATAACATATGCTTGTAATGTAAGCTCATCCTTCGGACGAGTCCCTCGGAGTATTTTTAGCGAACCCTAAGAAGGAGTGGTTCGGTCCCATGTGGTTCTTTCAAATTTTGTTTAACGAGTCCAAAGATAGAAAACTCGGGAGTTTTTCATGTTTATAGAGTCTGAAAAACACTTTAAAGAGAACTCTCTGAGTTCCTTTTTCGTAAAATAGTTCGACAGGACCAAAAAAGTGATAAACTATCGCCCATCGAACGTTTTATTCAAACACTTTTACGAGCGTGAATAGAACAAGGTTGCTCGACAATCTTTTCGTTTTTATGGAGTGTGAAAAGAGCTTAAATGATACTCCATGTGTCGTTTTTCGTGTTACCAAGACGAGTACGAAAGGACGACAAAAGTATACTCGGTTGCGTTCTCATAAATTGTCGAGCACGAGAATGAACGATGAGTGAACTTGAGGTTTTACTAGAAAACCCTAAAAAGTATCAATATGCGTAACGAAGAGAAAACAAATTACAGAACAATGATCCAAAATCCGTTAATTAAGACTCTAGTCTTCCTCCTGCAAGAAACAAGACACTTACAAAACTATTAGTTATGAGGGTTGATAACCAAACAAATTTTATAATATAAAATATTATCAAAAAAGGTAAAAAATGAAATAAATAAGAGTAAGAGTTCTTTTTTACCATTTCATTTTTATCTGGTCAAGAACTTGTCAAAAAAACCCTTTTTCACCCCTTACTTTGGCAGGCGATTGTGAGGAGCACGGGTGATCAATCGATGAATGGTTTTCGTGAAAACAGTAAGTGTTTCATCTTCTTCCTTTTCAATGGTTTAGAATTTGTTTTTGGTGGTCAAAAAATGATTTTTTGGGTATTTTTGGGCCGGTAGGCATGCACTTGGGCCGCTGTAGGTGGCCTATTTCTGGCCCTGTGGAAATCAAGGATTTCCGCAGGTGCCGAACGGATCGCCATTGGAAATCCTGCACTGTAACTGAAGCTCAATTGCGGTGGCCAAAAACCAAAATAAAAAAGCAAGCGTTGAACCAAAAAGAATTCCAAAAAGGGTGGATGAAGGTGCTAACTATCCTCTTTTACTTCCATGCAGGTGTTTGATTGAAAAAATGTTGGAATGGAGAGAACGCGAGCATGAATATGATGACCCTATGGCTTTGAATGATCCAGGAATCATTCATGCCCTTCGACATTGTGGCCTATTAAAATTTTTCAAAGTCCAGGGCATGAGAGCCCAACAGAGACTATTAGAGTACTTGGTCCATATGTGGGACGCAAAACAACAAGTATTTCATGTGGGTGTTCATGTCCTCTCCTTGGACATTGAGGATATTTACTTTCTGACGGGGCTATCCTGTCATGGGGCACTGGTGTCTCTGACAAGGGGTCGAGGTGGTGGCTTGCCGATGAGCGAGTATATTTGTTGGCATTGTGAACCAGATGTTGAAAGGTGCAAAGTTAAAGTGGCTATTCGAGGTGTGCGGGATCTGACTCTCAGAACCATCATCTTTACCATTGCACGTATGGCAAGAAGTGCGTCGCCGCACATGGAGCTCTAGAGTTATTTTCAATATGCCATTGAATGTATGGAACCTCAAGTATTCAATTGGTGTGACGGTTTGCTTTGGAGTATGAAGACACAACTCACTAAAAGCAAGAGAGGAGACCTAAAGCAGTTTGGGTATGGGTCCATTTTGGTGTCTTTATTCTTAGAAAGAGTCCCCCATTTGCGGCTACAGGTAGAGTGGGGGTTACCAGCCCTACGAGACCCAAGAATGAAACGATGGTGTGACCTTATGGCATGGCACGTAGCGGGCCCTATAATCAAGTACAATGATGCATTTTTTGATTGGTTAAGGCCCCAAATCTTGATGATTGATGATTATGCATATGTCATCCTGGACTTTTGGGGTGATCCTGACTTGGCTCTCCTTGAGGGATTTCATTGGGGAGATCTAGGTAAGAAATACATTTCACTCTTTATAATATTTTTGTGGTTTTTAGGATATTAGATGTTTTTTGTGTTTTCAATCTAAAGACTAATCAAAGACTTTTGGCTATGCAGATGTAGGGTTGCATCGACCTCTGGGCACATCTATGATTCAGAGGCGAGGAGAGGCACGTGTGGTAGTAGGGTGGGACGTCGACGACTATGATGCGATGGAGAAAAACTTAAAAGGTTTGACAACATACATCCCCGACATGTCAATTGAGGAGGTCTCGAGGCGTTATCAACACCATATTGTAGGCGTGTCCGACTCACTTAGTTGGTTACTTCACTGGGTAGCACGAGTAGTAGTGTGCTATCGCGAGCGACATCCATGATACTATTTCGAGCGACATCTGTGATGCTATTTTGTAAGAGCTATGGGCTCTATATTTTGATATTTTGGCTCCTTGAATGGAAAACACTTTATGTAAAACTTTTTCATTATATATATACATGAGGCTTCTACCGGCTTACTCTGCTTTTATATACAATGTGTAATGTGTGATTGGATTTATAAATGTCTCAAATGTCTGTCTAACAAATAATTAGCTAGAGCATCAATTAATGTATTTAGACATCTAGGAATGTGTTGATATTCAATATAATCAAAATAACATTCCAAGAGACGAATTTGTAGATATACCCGTAACAAAGTAGGATTGCGGATAGTGTACACATTACTTAACTGGAGTACTACTAGTTGTGAATCAAGTTGTACAATGAAGTGACGAATCCCAAGTGAGATAGCATCGGTCAATAATTCAATGACTGTGTTATATTCTGTGATATTATTGGTTGCATGATCAAGGAAAAGACCTTGTAAACTGATAAGTTCGTTGGTGGGTGCATAGATTGCCCAAGCAGCAAAAGCTAGGTTCTGAGTACTATGGCTAGCACCATTGGCGAAGCCAATATAAGGTAGATAAGACATCGACATCTGGAAACCAAGAACAATGCAAGGTAAGCAGTTGGGGGTCGAAACCAAATAATGAAAAACACACAAAAGTAACACACAAGAGTATGGTAAAGTAAAATTACAAGCACTCATGCAGAGACAGTCTAAGCATAGTACTTCTTCAAGTAAAGCCCATTTCTGGGTTCACTCAAAGGAATGCCATCATAATCTACTAACTCATAAGCTCCCTTCTCTAACACTCATTTGATGATATATGGACCATGCCACAGAGCTTCAAATTTTCAGGATCTTAGTAGATCACGATCTTGTTCATAGAGGAGAACTAGATCTCTCTCAGAGAAAACATGCGGTTTGACATGTTTTTCATATTAGGATTTTACGTGTTTATTCTGGGTTTCAATAACTAGGGTGGCATCACGATGGGTCTCATCTAATTTCATAAGATACAATAGACGTTCCTCTTCGACATAGGTGTTTGGGAGAAGTTCGACGGCTAGCTTCAAGGATGGTATTCCACATTCAACCGGGAGAACGACTTCAATGCCGTAGAATAACTGGAAGGGGGTAAATCCCGTAGCAGACTTCACAGACATATGATAGGCCCATAATGCTGAAAACAACATCGTGTTCCAGGTGGTCTTCTGGATTCCTATTATCCGACGAAGCATAGTGATAAGGATTTTATTTATTGCTTCGACTTAGCCGTTGGCCTGTGGATAGTAGGGGGTTGAGTTTTCGAAATATTTGTTGGCAGTGGAATCGCATACGAACTCAGAATCTTTATTTAGCAGTCGAGTAAATCCGAGCATTAATTGAGCATAGTTTGGGATGAAACAACGTAAAAAGTTTTCCTTCCCTTGCAAACTTTGAAGCTGGTGAAGTGAAGAAGGAGGAGGGAGATTGAGGATCGCCTTGACCTTCAAAGGATCGACCCTGATCCCCTGGCGTGACACGATTAAACCTAGAAGTCGGTCGGACTCCACACAGAAAACACACTTGTGTGGGTTTAAGCATATACAATAGAACTGACAACGAAGGAAAATGGCTCAGAGGTGTGCTGGATGATCACTACAATGCATGGAATGTGCCGGTAGGTCATCTAGATGTGGCTGTACAATGTGATTAATATCATGAAAATCATAAGACATGGCACGTTGAAAAGTCGCACCGACGTTCTTTAAACCGAAGGGTAGTTTCCGGTAGGCAAAAGTTCCCCAAGGACAAATAAAAGTGGTTTTGTGTTGATTCGCGGGCAATATGTTGATTTGATTATAGCCGGAGAAACCATCCATTAAAGAGAATATTTCACTCCCGACGCAATCGTCGACGATCTGGTAAACGAAGGGCGTGGGAAAGTTGTCCTTAGGACAAGCTTGATTTATATCCCTATAATCAACACAGACACGGATCATACCTTGTTTATTGTTAACCGAAACAAGATTGGATACCGAATCAGTTAAAGCCACATGATAAATAAAGCCAGCTTCAATAATTTTTTCGACTTCAAGCTTAATAGCAGCTGCTTTACGGGGGTGAATCGGACGAAGTCTCTGCCGAACAGGTCTAGCACCTAGGTACATCTTAATTTCGTGCAAAACAATATCAGGGTCAATACTCGACATTTCTTCATAGTTCCAAGCGAAGATGTCATGAAACTCTTGGAAAAGTGATTTATAGGCGACAACCTCATCAGTGGAGCATGAAGCTCCGATATGAATATTTTCAACAACTCCAGGTTTAATGGATATGTCGAGGGGGATGATGGGCGAAATGTTACTTAAGTTCCCTTCATATAACACATTGTGTGATGTATCGGGAATAGAGGAAATGACAGCAACGGTCGACGGAGTCGAGATCTGTTGGTAACTCTCGATGGTGTGTTGTTCGAGGAAGAGAATGGAACAATGATGTCCATCATCCCAAGGGGTATCTTCCATCGACATAACCGACATAATCATCTTGTCCACGGGAAAAATGACGTGGAATGGGTCAGGAGATGAATCACCAAGAGAGGGGGTGGAAGGGGTTGCCGATTGAATGGCTTGTTAGGCAGATTCAACCGGACTTAAAGGCATTTGGTTGGCGTAGTGAGGATAATAACCAGGTTTGGGTATGATCCACGGGTTGGAAGACAGGTGAGTTTGGTGAACCGAGGTGGAAATCATGTTGATCGAGGCAACCAAAGGAGGTGGAACATTGGGATGTGGGATCGGGAATGTGCCCATCAGAGTGGAATATTTAAGTAGGCCCACACCAACGTTCTCATACCCAGGAGGTGTCTTTGCGATAAAAGGGACATTTCTAGTACGAGTGTCAGAGTTGAAAAAGGCTAGCTGGTCGACAGTGATTAACTTTCCCTGATGTGGAAAATGTAAAATGTGGAAAAGGGTAGACACAACGACGTGCATCACATCAATCTAGCTACGACCAGGTAAGAGGTTATAATCGAGAGGTGCATCAAAGACCTCAACTTCAATGTTGACTGATTTGTCTTCCAACGTAATAAACAACGAAGGAAGTACACCATAGGGTTTAAAGCTAGAGCCATTGAAGGCTTTAAGCGTGTTATGTGATTCAGTAAGAGGAGGAGAGTTGATGGCTTTCCAACAGACAACATAAATTACACACAAAGAGGTACCCTCATCAATAATAGTCCTACAGATGTTCTTATCAGAGACAACAACTTGTATTTGGAATACTAGTTGAGGGGGGAGTCTCAAAATGTGATCTTTGAGGTAAAAAATTATCAAATTTGTATCCGTAGGATCAATTCCACCAATAGCCTTTTGCAGTTCCTTTCGTTGAGTAGGGAAACTTTGAAGGAATTTGAGAGTTGACATCGCAAAAGGTGCTTGCGCCAAATCTTCTACAATATTGTAGTTCTGGGAAGCACGTGCATGAGGGTTGAAGGAAGACTTTCGAACAACACCCTTCGGGGGAGGGCGAAGAACTGTATCGAGACTCGGTCTTTCGAGATGAAGAGGACCATTGGAAGGTGAAGTTGAAGGAGTTTTTTGAACCAATGAAGGTGGTATATCGTCAACCTTCTCCTTTGAGTAAGAATAATCTTTGGCTCGAGTGGTCAATGTAACGTCATTCTTTCTGGAATCACCAGTGCACATGAGTACATAAGAAGTAGTTGAGGGAGAGGGTTTGTCATGAATGACCAATTGGGCCTGCTGTTGAGAAGGGAAAGGTTGAGACAAAATGACAGGTGTGGGAGGTTTCGCGGTCCCTTGGAGGAACTTAGTAACTTCAGCCCGTCTTGGACAATCTTTCGTATAGTGATCGTCACCACAGATAAGGGAAGGTTATAGGGGTTTGCACTTATCCTTATCATCAACAGATTGAGTTTTGGTTTTCCTAGACTGCGGGTTATTTTTTTCCTTCTTATTCTTACCCTTCCCTTTTTTAGATTTATTCTTTCCGGCAGGGGTAGATTGAACAGAGTTAACCTCAATAGTTTTGCCGGTGGGAGGAGTAGGAGACAGAGCAATTTGAACATTAGAAGCATTGGACTTGGGGTTAGTGGGAGAGGCTTGCATATTTTTAGGTTGAGCATGAAAAGTTCCAATCACACCGTCAACCACATGAGAAGTAGTAGGGGTAGGTTAAGTAGCGGTGGTATAAGGGCGAGGTGCATCAGGGAGTAAGTTGTAAAGAGTACCTGTCTGTGAATAAATGAGGTCGAGGTACTGAGCGCGACGGATATCCTGTTCTTCGGTGACAACGCCACCCATGGAAATATCACGAGAGATATTATTTACGAATGATTTCATGAACCACTCTGCCAATAACTGATCAGGAAGATCGAGTTTAATCAAACGTCGTCTTCGTCTCCACTCATGAATGTGATCAGATATGTGAGTGGATTTATTTTGTTTGAAGGAAATCAGGATCTCGGTTCCTATTTTATAATGGATCGGTAATTGGTAGTGTGTAAGGAAATCCATGGCGAGGGTATTAAAGTCATTGAAGAAACCTCGTGGTAGTTCTATATACCACTTTGCAGCCGAACTCCTGAGAGTTCGTTGGAAGAGTCGTAACCAAATGAAATCATCCATCAAAGAGTTGGATGAACACCAAAGGTGGAAAGTCATGAAATGGTTGTTTGGATCCTCTCCTGATTTACCATCAAATTTTGGGATGTCGGATGGTAATTTGGCTGGTATCACGGGCCAGTGGGGAGAATGCAGGATATGATCATTCAAGATTCTAGACAAATCAGGTAGATCCAAGGTGGCTAAAAAAGGTAATTATCTATTCACAGGAGGATACTGGTAACTTTGAGGAGGGAGTCCCGTCGGTAGACCAGTAGGACCATAAGCAGTTTGTATGTGAGGCTAAGGCCTTAACAGATTCGGGCGTGTGTACAGAGGCAGGTAGGCCACAAGGTTGTACTGATTGGGGATGGTCCCTTGGGGAGGGACACTAGGTTGAATGTTCGAACCCCAAATGGGATTGGAAGAACTGAGGTATGATTGGCTCGAACTAGGGGGTATAAAAGAGCTAACCCGAGGTTGTTTCCCCCTAGATGATTGTGGATTCCCTTGAATAAGAAGATTCCAATACTGGGCTAGTGATCCAGGGATGTTTTGTTGATACTGTGGATTATACTGTGGTGTATATCCTTTGAGTAGGGATTGTCCTCTAGGTGAGGATGATGCCCCAATTTAGGTTTGACCTCCAAATTGTGTTTCCCCTCCTGGGTTATACTATCCCCCAATAGGAATCTGATAACTAGAAGTGAATAACGGAGTAGAAATTCCAAAGGTAGTAGAGCCACTGGGTCCGAATCCTCCTATAAAAGGTGGATTAGACCCTCCGGAGAGGAACTGGGATGGTGTCGGAATAGAACCAGAAGTAGCATTATACCCAGGAGGAGTAAAGACTCTAGAAGCTTTGGATGGAACTTGGGTAGGAATGGGGATAGAAGCATTCAATGCATTATACCCAAGAGGGAGTGATGGGATTTGTTTAGACGAACGCGGTGTACCAATAGGAGGTTGGCTAGCCACCGTGTTCCTGGTGGGGATAATTGTAGTGTTTGGTACCATTGTGGAATAGGCCTGTTGAAGAGGGATAGTGGAGCTAGGACCAGCCTCTGAACCAGTGAAGAAATAACAAGTTATATTGTTAAAATGATCTAAAGGTATCGTAAATGTAGTAGATGTTTCGGGTGGTTCAGAAATGACAGGTATCTCAGCTTCTGCCTCTTAGCCGGGAGGGTTTCATCTAGAAGTCGGAGTTCGAGATATGTCAATGGTCAAGAAAGGATCCTCGTTTTCAAGGCAAACAAGGACTTTAGTTGGTATTCCAGAAGTGTCAACAACCAGTTCTCCGGACAAGTTGAGTTGGAGAATACATCTCTCGTATCCAGGAGGTAAATGAAAAGCGTCCAAACAATTAGAAACGATTCGAAAACTTTCTAAAGAGTTAGTTCTCTCTACTTGTGCAGGTACGTGGTCCTGGATCTCACTCTGTTGAGGAGAGTCCTTTGGTGGATTAGGGAGAAAGGGTTGGGAAACTTCCGGATCTTTCAGAGGTAGTCCTTGCATCCTACGTGAACGACGTGGAGGGTCAATGTTGGTCGAACCAAAAATTTTACGAAAAAAATATATGGCCAACTATGTAAACAAATAACACTTGCTAGTAGAATCTAGTAATCAAAACCAAGCAAACAAAACCTTCTTGTTTTGAAGTTGCTAGTTGGGGATGAAATCCAACGTTACGAAGTCAAGATGAGAAGGGGCTGGGCTAGGGTGGAAAAGTTACGTTGATGACCTACTTAACGGACTTACACCCTGGTGCAAGCTCCCACACATAATCATGGGTATACCCTCCAAGGAGCCCGAGTGAGTCTCAACAACGTCGATTCCAGGTACTGTGAAAACTTGCCCCTCCATATTCACCTTGTGTAAGACCCTAAGAAGATAGGCAACTAAGGCTATCAAAAACAACAATGATGCCTAGGGAGACAGTTGACAGTCCGATCCACATGCAAGGGAAGGGTATCTAGTCTGAAATAAACTTGAGAGGCTTCCACTCATCATTGTGGGTATACCTTCAAGAGACCCCCATAATACGCACAATCTCTACACCGAGACCAACAAAGCAGGGTGAGTAACTCTACTAATCTCAATGCGACCTCAGTTTTGACCCTTGTGTGAGAAGGGCTTCCCAAGACAAAATGTTGCAAATGGAATTTTACATTCCCTATCACAAGATTCTATTGTGTGTTTTGTTCTTTTTAAAGTGTGTCTCACTACCTATTCCAAATCTCTAGCCTAGCTAATGTTGGTGTAAAAGAGCCCTAGAAAAAATTACTAGTTAAGTTTTAGATTTTTGTAATATTTTTAATGGTTGTCATTACTCAAGAGGGAGACGAGAATGAAACCGATGTTGTGTAAGACCTTGACCCAACAATATGCAAATAGAAATGAATGATGCAAATTTTCGTTCAATGAATTCTATCTACATCAGGGATAAGGTGTTTCCAGAATAATCTAAACTACGAAATATACTTCCTTTTTCTTTAAATGAACACAATTTCAAACAACCAATAAACAATGAAATTCTTCAATGTTCTCTTCTCTTAAATGCAATAAATTTTCTTATATATGTTTATTCAAATGAATGGATAACTTCAAATTTTTCCTTTCTAAGACCAGACCAAGGGCATGGCAGAGAAAAGATAAGAAATCCAAGAAAATCTATACCTTCAACAAGCACCCAAATCGAACTTTCAATGAAGACAAAAAATAAAAAATGACGAGAAAGTATATCCTCAAATGCAAATGAAGAAACAACTTCTCAATCATCAAGCAATCCACAATACGTAATCAATACAAAATTTCAAATCCAATCCAAGATTTTTAATCGAACAAGCACTCAGATACAAGCTTAGAGATTATACCCTTGTTGTCAAAAATAAAAAAAGAAAACTGGAAAATGACTAAGAGAGGTATTCGATCTTCGAAAACCAATCAACAATAAGTCAAATGTTCAGAAGAAATTCATATGTTGGCATTAAAAATCCTTTCCAGTTGGTGAAAAAACTGGGCATCAACAGAGGCTAAGACCCAACTCAAAAAATTTCACAGACGTTGCCGCAGGCTGATAGCATATCACAGTGTGGAAATTAATGGTTTTCACAAGCTAGAAACAGATAGGGTGCGGAAATCCTGCACTGAAGAAAACAACCAGGGTGCAAAAATTGGAGGTTTCTGTAGGCTATGTATAAGGTACAATGTGGAGGTGTTTGTAAATCAAGAAATTTTGAGAAAAGGGCAAAGGATCTGAGTGGATTTTTAAATCCAGAGAGTCTGAATGGATCTCCCACAGACTCAGAGACTGGTTTCAAATGAAAATAATAGGTAAAGAGAAAATGGCCAAAAAAAAACCACAATCAAGTCATTTTCCTAGTGGAGTTGCCAATTTTGTTATTGGATAAATCGATGAATGCGGACATAAACTAATCTCCCTAGATCCACCCGGATCTAGAACAAAACAAGATAGAATATGGCGCTTTCCTTGGGTTGATACCATTGAATTTATCATCAAAGAAGGAGTCCATGACATACCTTTATATATCGCTTCCTTATATATCTGTTGTCCCCGCTTCGCTCCGGTGCTCTTGTGAGATCATATCTGCAATGACACAAACCAACCAGAGTGAAAGAAACAATTATAGATTCAATGGAAACCTAAACATGTGATCAAGGAGTCATGTAATAAAATACTAATGATTTTATGGGAAAGAAACATGTCCTTGTATCATATTAAGTAAAAGTGGAAGATACAACCAGAGTGCCTTGATGTCACAAGTTCCCTTTCGGTGGTATTTTGTTCCAACACACACATAAACTTGCTCCGAATTTACATGAAGGTGATCCACAAAGCTTGATGGACAAATGGAGGCCTCAAGCATCAATGGTATCAAGATTCTCCACACATTCTTCAGCCTATTCTTTGCTCAATCTTGCTTCACGTTGCTTAACCTTTTCCATGAGAAATCCATTATTATATAGGAGAAGATGAAGTGGTTACTAGGATGAGGATGATCCCATCAAATCAAAAAAGCCAGTAAGATCACAACCATACGGATGCCACCTCACATTCTAGAAGATTATCCCTCTAGAAACTTCATGAAACTTCTTCCTTTCCTTAGCTTCAAGCGTCGTCGCACCCTGCTTATATAGAAGCATGCAGAAATCCCGCAAGCCAAGCATAGAGCAGCCTGTAGAAATCCTTGATTTTCGCACTGTGTACCACTGTCAGCCTACGACGTCATTCTAAAAATGTGCCTTGTAGGGGAAGAACTTGGCCATTTTCCTCATGTGAAAGATTGTTTTGGAAGCTTGAACACATTCCTATGGAGTCATCATCAGAGTGACCAAAATAATGTGTAACAGGTGCACCATTGTCTATTCACACCGGTGCGTTGATTTCTGGTGGCATGCCACTGCAAACAACACACTGTTATTTAAAAAAAAAACCTTGCGAAGGTGCACCAGTTTGCACTGATGTGCCCAATGGGAAACGACACACCAATATACATTTTTAAAAGGAAAAATGTGAAGACGGTGCATCGGTGCTCTTGACCTACTTTTATATGATGTGCATTGTAGTTTTCTATTTTTTTAAATAACTCTACAAGGATGCAACATTGTCTATTAGCACTGATGCATTGTTTTCTGATGGTGCACCGGTGTGGTATAGTTTTATAAACACACCATTATAAAAACTTCCACTAAAACATCCGCTCATGCACCTTCGCTAGTGACCTCCACTACAAACGGATTTTTGGGCTATTTTTATAGGGGCTTACACAAAAACCTCTGCTATAGGGTCTTTTCCTTGTAGTGATACCTCATCCAAAACCTTACCCTCTTGGTTGGGTGTGTGACGATGAAAAACTTCAAGTTACGAGGAAGTGTAGATTGAAATTTGTTATTGCTTCGAAGTTGGTATATGAGGTTGACCTTAATGTGGTCCCTCTTGATATTTGTGGAATTATCTTGGGAAGTCCCTATTTGTAAGATTGGAATGTTATCTTTTTTCCATAGGAGAACAAATACCATCTCAGAAAAGGTGGTGTGGAATACATTGTTAGAGCTCACAACATGAAGAACTTAACTCTTGTTAGTGCAGGACAGATAAAGAGAGCCATTAATACTAGAAAGAAATTTGTGCACATGGTTTTGAAAGTAAAAGATACTGATAAATCTAATACTTTTGATAATTGTTATCCTTCTCATAAAGATGAAATGATTGATGTTATTTCTAACTATGATGAATTCTTTTAAGAACTAAAAGGAGTGCCTCCTAAGAGGGAGATCCAACATGAAATACAATTGCACCAAGATGTTCCATTACCAAACATTGGCATGTACAAGATGTCTATGCTTGAAAATGAGGGTATCAAGAACCAAGTGCAGGACTTGCTTGAAAGAGGGGTCATCAGAACAATCTCTTCTCCTTGTGGCTCTCTGATAGTACTGGTTCCAAATAAAGATGGCACATGGAGGATGTGCATGGATTTCTGTGCAAAAATAAAATAACGGTGAAGAACCGTTACCCCTTGCCTCGTATAGATGACTTGCTGGATCAGATGAAGAATGCAATGTACTTCACTAAGTTGGATTTTAGGAGTGACTACTGCCAAGTTAGAATCGCAGAAGGTGATGTGTGGAAGACTGCCTTCAAAACAAAACAAGGTCTATATTTTAATGGATGGTAATGCCATTTGGGATTTGTAATGCACCAACGACATTCATGTGTGTTCTGAATGATGTATTTAGGCCTTTCATAGATGACTTTGTTATTGTATACTTAGATGAAATTTGTGTATTCAGTAGGACTTGGGATGAACATGTAATGCATGTAAAGCAAGTATTGGATGTCCTTAAAAGAGAAAAGTTGTATGTAAAATTGTCAAAGTGTGAATTTGGAAAAACCTCATTGGTTTACTTGGGTCATATTGTAGGAGGTGGTCTACTAAAGATAGATCCCTCCAAAGTTGAGGTCATTGTAAATTGGCCTAACCCAACATCAGTTACAAAAGTTAGAAGTTTTTTAGGGGCAATTCAGTACTAGAGAAAGTTCATTTCTAAATTTTCCTATATTGCGTCACCTTTGCATGCTTTAACCAGTCTGAAATAGATCTTCCAGTGGGGAGGAAGACATTAAAAATCCTTCAACACTTTGAAGGAGAAAATCAACACCGCACCAATACTAGATCTACCTAACCCACAACAACCATTTGAGATTGAGACTGATGCTAGTGCATATTCCATGGGAGCAGTCTTGATGCAACAGTGTAAGCCCATTTTCTTTTATTCCGAAACTTTTTCTAAGGTTGTTTGTAATTATCCTACATATGAAAAATAACTGTATGCATTGGTACGTAGCATGAAGAAATTGAAACACTACTTGATGGGGAAGGAAATGATCATGCACATTGATCACCAACCCTTACAATACCTCTAGTCACAAACCAAGATTCATCAGTAAAGACAGTACAGGTGGATGTGATTCTTCCAACATTTCAATCTAGTTATCATATAAAAGAAAGGAATAAACAATAAAGTTGTGGATATGCTTTCTCGACCTCCTATTTCTGCATCTATTGTTTTGAAAAATGCTTCCTTAGCTCATGTTAGTTATATTGAACAATATGCCAATGATGAATATTTCAAAGGTGTATATGAGAGGATAACCCATGGTTCACAGGTGGAGAATTTTTATTTGCAAGATAAACTACTCTACCATATGGGAAAACTTTGTATTCCTACAAATGAAAGAGTGCATGTAACC
The DNA here is from genome assembly GCA_032191745.1 of Picea mariana. NCBI lineage: Eukaryota > Viridiplantae > Streptophyta > Pinopsida > Pinales > Pinaceae > Picea > Picea mariana. The sequence goes on along the minus strand of JASDQU010680883.1, from coordinate 30,671 downwards.
AGAGAAGCTCAGACTTCTCTAATATTTGGGAATTTTGGGGTAGGAAAGACTTTAGCACATTTGCAGAGGTTTTATTATTGGCCTCGAATGAAAGAAATTGTAACCAAATATGTAAACGGGTGTGTGGTGTGCTCAACTTATAAGCCCACTAATAGAAAATTGGGAATGTACACACCACTTCCTATTCCTTCTCATACTTTGGAGAGCATCTCAATGGATTTTGTAGGGGGGTTACCTATGTTTAGAAAGGGTCACAACTACTTGTATGTGGTAGAGGATAGGTTTAGCAAGATGTGTATATTGATTCCATGTGAAAAGCAAGTCACAACTGAGCATGTTGTTCACTTGTTCTTCCAACATGTATAGGTTCATTTTGGGTTTCCCACATCCATTAGCTCTGATCAAGATTCTCAATTTTTAGGGGAATTCTAGACAATTTTATGGAATCTCATGGACACCAAGATGAAGAGGAGCACTACTTTCCATTCACAGAATGACAGATAGACAGAGGTGGTAAATAAGACCGTGGTTCATTTGCTTTGAGCTTACTGCAATAAACATCCTAAAATTTGGTATGATCAATTGCACTATGTCCAACAAGCATACAACCGAGCCTTGGACTCTTCCACCCAGAGTTAACCATTTGATACATGTTTTGGGTATCCACCTAAGATTCCCTTGGACTTGAAATTTGGGAAATATGTCGACTCAAATGAACAAAGACATGAAGACAAATCCCACAAGTTCATCCAGAGGATTCAATAGGTACACTAGACAGTTCAAGAATAGTTGGAAAAGAGCCAAGCCCAGTATAAGGCAAGGCATGACAAGCACTGGGTAGATCATCAATTCCAAGCAGGTTGTAACACACCTAACTCCTTAATACTCTTTTAAGGGGTGGGGCATCATAATTTTTTTTTCCTTAACTAACTCATCTTGAATCATCTCTCGGAGATGATTCATTCTCTTCTACTTTCCCGTAGCTTTCTAACAACTTCTACCGAATTCTAAACCGACTCTTGGTTTATATCTTATGGATTCCCAAAGTTCTTCGGGTGTTCATTGGTTGATGGCCACATGACGCCCCCATGGATTCATCTCGTTAGTATCATCTCTTGGTTCCTACCTCCCATAGAGAAGGTCCATCCATCAACCAATCCGTCGAATGTCTTAAGCCTCGTCTGACACGTAGGCTAGCAAGGAATCTAGAGTTTGATGCTTTGGAATTGAACGTCTCCTTGCTATCTATGCATGAGACCTCCCGAAGTCCGAAACTTCCAAAGTCCCATAATATTTCCACATGGTTTCGACCTTCAGACCTTTTTGGTCTCTCTACAATGCTACATCCCAAATCCTCCAGAGCCCTAAAGTCCCGGACTCCCGGAGTTTCGGTCACTTCACCAACCATGTGGGCTAGGCGGGCACATACTAGGAACTAACACGTAGGAGGGTTTAGGGTGAACCATGTTATGTTCAAATGGGTCTATAGGGTATTTGATACACACAAATTCTAGGTGACATGTGGCACGTCAAACTAGGGTCCACGTCACCCTGGGTGACATCACTGCACCACATCACCCCAGACTAACAACCTTCTAAGATTCCTCATATCTCACGGTCGATATTCAACCACATAGATTTATATATATACGACTCTTGTTACCTCGGGGATTTGGTGTTCGGGAGTTTTGCGATGCAAACTCCTCTTTTCTCCCAAAGTTTTGAATCTTATAACTAAAGGGGCTAGCGCCACACATCCCCGATATATCAATGGCTGGGAAAGAACCCGAAGGGTCCCTCAATCTATGGTTCTGGTTACTTCGCGACTATGGCCTTCGAGGTTATGGATCCTGGTTTAGTTGGTAGGATAGGTTCACCTAACCACTAGGGAAACCACCCAACATCGGTCAACCTTACGGGTAACCGTAACTCTCAGTTTCCTTCGACCGGTTTATGACTATAAGGGCCAACAATACTTAGAAGTCCTGGACTTTCTGAGCTCCGAAGCCAGAATGTCCTAGATCCCTTAGGCTTGTCCTAAGGTTCCTAGTTGTTCGTCATATAGGTTCTCCCGAACAAATCTCCTCCGTTCGTCTTCCAGACAAAAGGATCTTCCCTTCCGAGACTTAAATATCACTATCCTTCATGAGCTTCATCATGAAATTGTTAAGGACTTGGGCATGATATCTCGATCGCAAAACAAGGAGTTTGAAGGGGATAGTCTCTTTAGATGGACATGACCAGATTGATGCAATACTTTCTATCTCGGCTGTCCTACATGTTTATGTCCCAAGGCATGTTGAAGGCTAGGTTGGGGCACATAGACAATCAATCAGAAGCATAATTTCACAAGAAGATAAATGCATACACATAACTTAGCCATTTCAATACATAAACCATTTATAGATATATAAATACACGCATGCATCCTTTATTCCCAATTCAAATAACAAAGCATGAAAACACTTATCAGAACTAGAAGATGTGATGTGACTACTGAAAGTGGTGCCCATTTCCACCCAACCATAGGCTCAATCACTCCTAATGGATTTACCACTGGCCACCCCTAAGCTAGACCACGATGCTTTGATATTTAATCCTTTGTTCCAACTCAATGATAGTAGGGACAGAGGTTACTCTACTCCTCCCGTGGGATATTGGCAACGATTTTCACTATACCAAGCAAGGAGGACCACCTGAGTACTTCCTCAGTCACTCAACAACCTCATTTATTATCTTGTATATTAACCCTTCTAGCCATTTCCTGCGACCAAAACACGCTCATTTCTTATTTCTTCCTTGAACCCGAGAGATTAGTCTCTCGTCTTTGCACTCTTCACAGGTCTTCCTCTGCCCACCACACCTTCCTTTGTTTCTTTCCTTGGCAATATTGTGTGGCTCGAATTCCCAGTCCATGGTCATGTCTGAAATCCTTACAGATGGGTGCTCTGCCCCATCCCCTCATTAAATCTTGAGAAGGTCTTCCCACCTACCATCCTGACTGTAATTCATTTCTGGGTTAGAGGATTGTTCTGGTCCTGAGAAATTAAATCCAGTAAGGTATTGGTTTGGTGGAGGTTAATGCAACCATTCCTGGTCCCCTTCACCATCTCTTTCATAAAATTCATGGTCTCTCTTAGCACACCCCCTTCCAGCAGTCATGCAACACTTATCCCTTTTCTAGTAAATAACATAATTTACATTCATTGACCTTTTATACAAAGGTCCATCAAATAAAAAATTCACACATATTGAGTTTTCCATAGTCTCTTGGACAATATATTTATATTTACAAACTCGGGGAAACATGGTGTCACAATTCCCTCCCCCTTAAAGGAACATCGTTCTCGATGTTCTATCTGTCAACATGCTCTTTATATACAAAAGTAAACAAAAATGCATATGCATGTCTCATGGCATCCTCCATTTCCCATGTAGCCTCATCTAGGCCAAAGTGTTTCCACTGCACCTTGACCTATGCAATGGTTTAGTTCCTGAGTGGGGTTTCCTTCTTGTCTAGTATGCATTGAGGTTCTGGCAGGAATTCTCCCTCTGACTCCACCTGGATCACAGACCAGTCAATTATATGATTAGAATCATGTACATACTTATTCAATAATGAAACATGGAAAACATTATGTGCCTTTACTGTGGGAGGGAGTGTTATCCAATAGGCTACAAGTCCCACTCTATATAATACTTCAAAGGATCCACAATACTGAGGTGCCATCTTGGCACAAACTCCCATTCTCAGGGAATTCTTCCTAGGCCTAACTCTGAGATAGACATGGTCTCATGTCTTGAACTCTCTTGGAGTTCTCTTTTTGTCGGTGTAACTCTTCTGTCTATCCTGAGAAATTTTCAAATTTTTCTTTTTTTGAATCACTTGTTTTTCTATTTCTTCCAATATGTCGAGTTCGATTGTAATTATATCCACTGGATTACTCCAGCTGATTAGAATCTTGCACTGTCTACCATAAAGGGATTCAAAAGGGCTCATCTCCAGTGACTCTTGATAACCGTTGTTGTAGGCAAATTCTACCAATGGCAGGTAGTCTTCCCACTTCTGAGGCTGATGCATTACATGCATTCTTAACATGTCTTATAATACCTGGTATAATATTTTTTTCTATCCATCAGTTTGAGAGTGATAGGTTGTGCTAAACAATAATTTAGTCTCACAACCAACCATTAAGGATTTCCAAAAGATTGAAGTAAATTTTGTGTCTCTGTCAGACATAATCTCCCCAGGCATGCCATGCAGTCTGGATATCTACTTCATGAAGATGTTGGAAATATATATTGCCTTACAAGTTGACTTGACAAGGACGAAGTGATCATACTTTCTGAATTTTTCCACCACTACCATGATGACATCATTCATCTTGGCCGATTTTGGTAATCCGGTGATGAAATCCATGGAGATGGTTTCCCATTTCCATTCTAGAATTGGTAAAGGTTATAAAAACCTTGTTGGGTGTCGGTGTTCTTTCTTAACTTGCTGGAATTCTAGACACTTATCTAGATAGTCAGCTATGTCCTTTTTCAATCCAGGCCAATAGAATTTTTCCTAGTGGCCGTGATCATTTTCTGATAACCTGGATGACTAGTATATGGTCTCTTGTGCAGTTTGTCCATTATAAACCTCTTCAAGTCGTCACAACTTGGAATATACAATATGTTTATGTAAGTCAACATGCCTGCATCAAGCATCTGATAGCCTTCATACTTTATCCCTGTAGGCTCTTGCCTTAGGTATGAAGTCACGGTCTTGAAGAATGAATCTGTTTCTTGTGCATTCCTGACTCTTTCTCTGAATCCCGTTTCACAGGTGCTTACCGTTTCCAGGAAAATCATTTTCACACTTATGATAAGGGCATCGAACACCCTATTTTCCTTTCCTTTGATGTGTTTGATTTCGAAATCAAACTTACTAAGTAGAGCCATCCACCTACCTTGTCTAGAATTGAGGTTTGGTTGATCAAACAGGTGCCTCAACCCACAGTGGCCTGTCATAAGTACAAATATCCTACCCAATAAGTAATTCCTCCACATTTTTAAAGCATGCACTATGGTATCCAACTCTAGATCATGGGTCACATAATTGATTTTATGCTCATTCAATTTTCTGGATACGTAGCAAATTAGTACATGTCCTTCTTGCATAAGGACTCATCCGAGTCCTTCCTTGTAGGCATCTGTACACATGAGGAAGTCATTATTAGGGTCTTCAATATTCAACATGGGTGCGTGGGTTAGAAGGTATTTCAATTCTTGAAATCTTTCTTCACATTCTGATGTTCAAGTAAATTTAACCCCCTTTTGTCTGAAGGGCAATGATTGGACAACCAATCTTGGAAAATCCTTTTATGAACCTTCTATAGTATCCTTCTAAGCCCATAAAGGATTTGATATCAGATACATCCTTTGGGGTATTCCATTCCATAATAGATCTGATCTTGCTAGGGTCTACTACCACTTCTTCTTTAGAAATAACATGGCCTAAGTAATGGAATTGCTTATGGAAAAAGTCACACTTGCTAAACTTAGTGTAGAGGTGATGCTCTCTTAGTAATTAAAGTACAAGTATAAGATGTTCTTCATGCTCCTCTCTTTTCTTGAAGTAGATTAGGATATCATCAATGAAAACCAATACAAATCTATCTAGGAATTTGCTAAGTACATTATTCATCAAGCACATAAAAGTGGTGGGGGCATTGGTTAATCCAAATGGCACCACCACAAATTCATAGTGACCATATTTGGTCCCGAAGGTTATTTTTTGGATGTATTCATCCTTGATTCGGACTTGATGGTATCCATACCTTAAGTCAATCTTTGAGAAAATGGAAGCACCCCCTAATTCATCGAACAAGTCATCGATTCTTGGTAAGGGGTACTTGTTCTTTATGGTTGTCTTATTGAGTTGTCTATAATTTATGCATAGTCAAAGTGTGCCATATTTCTTCTTCACAAACAAGACTGGTGCTCCCATGGAGACACACTGGGTCGGATGTATCCCTTTTCCATCATTTCCTTTAGTTGTAGCTTGAGCTCAACTAGCTCGAGTGTACTCATCATATAGGGTGTCCTAGACACTATAACTGCTTCTGGTGCAAGTTCTATCAAGAATTCAATGTCTCTTTTCAGAGGTAGACTCAGTACCTCTTTTGGAAACACGTCTCTATACTCTCTTAATATGGGGCAGTTCTCTAGGTTCGGTTTGTCATCCTCAACAGATTCCAACACCTATATTTCATATAGAGGACATCCCTTTCCACAATACTTTTTCATTTGAAGGGTTGATATTCGTCTCACTGAGACAGGCTTCTAAATCCCTTGGAGGGTCATTTTTCCCCCTTCTTCATTATCACACTCCAAATTTTTATGGTAACAATCCAATTTGGTTTTATAAGTGGCTAACCAGTCCATAGCAATCAACAGGTCATAATATCCTAGGGGAAGTATGTTAAGGGTTGCTTGGGTGGGAAATCCATCCATGATGAATTGGCAAGATGGTATGACCTCTGCTACTTTTATTTTGGTTCAAGTGTCTATTTGTACCAACCATGGCTTAATATGTCTAACTGGTTGTAGTTTACACTTATCAATAGTCTGAGGGGCCACATAACTCAAATTAGAATCGGAGTCAATTAAAATAGAAACTAGACGGTTGGCGATCATACCTTCCATATCCACCATTGAAGCTTGGTGGTCGATTTGTTTATTATCCAAAGCTGCATAAATCTATGGCATGCTCCTAGCCAAGTCATTGACTGTGGTCGTTTCTTGGATATTGTAGACTCTCCTATTGTTCTGTTGTCTGTGTGGACAATCCCTCAGTAGATGTTCTTCTCCACAGCCCCAACATTTCAAGGGTTCCTTCTTTGGGTTATCAATCTTTCTAGGGGTTGCTCCAAAAGGTTTATTTCCACTCTGGGAGGGGAAAATTTTCTGATATACACTTCTAGTAGGAAGGCTTATCCTAGAGTCCTTCCTATAGTTCTTAAATCTTGAGGATTTGAACCCCTTATTATTGAATCTTGAAATATTCTTCCTTTTCCAGTCCTTGCAAGGTTCTGTCTGAATCCCGAACTGTTCATAACAATACCTTGCCTTTCAGATAGTGTCTTCTAAGGTCTTTGGCTTGTCAAACTCAATCCCGTTCCGGTAGGTCTGAGGTAACCCATTGATAAATCGTTCAACTTTTACCTTTTCATCCTTTATGTAGGGTACATACCTCAGTAGCTCAAGGAATTTATTGACATATTCCTCTATGATGAGTTGTCCCAGCTTGAGTTCATAGAACTCCTTAGTATTCCCATCAAAGTATTTCTCTAATAGATACTTCTTCTTGAAGTGTTTCTCAAACTGTTTCCATGATAAGTCCTCTTCATGGATTCCTTTCACATTCTTAAGGTCTTCCCACCAAATGGAAGCCTTTTCATTCAGGTTGAAGATGGCTATTTGAGCCTTCAAGTTTTCAGAGTAGTCATGGACTCTAAAGTACTTCTTTAAACCAAGCAGCCAAGCTTCTGCCTCTTCCCCTTTCTCAATATATCCATTGAAAGAGGGTGGTTTGGCTTTCTTGAACTCTTCAAGGTCATGAATTTTGGAATGCTTTCACTTATTTCCTTTCCTTTCAGAATGTGAGCTAGTTTTTCTACTAGAATATCCCTCGTAGTTGCCAGTTTCCTTTCCAGATGACTCTCCCAATGTGTAACATCTCTATCCATCCATAGGTCGAACAATGCTACCACTGTGAAACATTCACACACACACACATATATAACATGCATTTTAATTGAAAATTAAACACATAACACAGAGTTACTGTTACCATTCAGATTCAAAACAAGATTAACAGTAAATCCACATGCAACGTAATACACGATAACATTCAAGCATCACAGGTATTCATAACATAAAATTAAGCACATAAATTATACTTATCTTTCAACTGGAATAACACCACCAACTGTGTGCAGACCTTCCACGAACCTCCCAGCCTTAGACCACACTGCTCATCACTCTCAACAGTAGGTCACCCCTGAGCTGGGACTAAGCTCCACCGGGCAAGGGAATCCTAGGCTACGCAAGGTCAACAGGAAGACACACAATTTATGAGGAAGGATTCTCTCCTAGGATCCACTTATGCCCATTGCTCACAAACTCACATTCCCCACATGCCTGTCCCACCCTGAGAGTATACACCTTCATTTTCACACAGTCCATCGGTTGCTTCACCTCCCTTTCCTTGGGCTTCAGCAATAGGCTGGACTAGAATTCTCAGAGCTCTGTAGCAACTATAGGGCCCCTTCCATGATTTTTCACTTCCTCAACACACTCTCTCACCTGGAGAGAGTTTCTCACAGGCCTGACAACTTGCCACTTCAACCAAAACCACCTCCCTCACCTGGAGAGAGTGTTGCACATAGGCCTACCAATCTGCCTCTTCAACCATAACCACCTCCCTCACCTGGAGAGAGTGTTGCACACAATCTTGACAACTTGCTTCTTCAACTTTGTTCCCACACAAGGAGGACAACAACAAGACTCAGCAAGGAAAAGACGACAGCGAAAACCACACTTAGCCAAGGGACTACATGGCCTCAACAACCCACAGTTATAACACACACGACATAGACATTTACGAGATGCTTAGGCTTCATATAAGATGTCGATCGACTTCATGGGTCTGATTTTCAGAGGTGTGTGGCTTATGCAGAGGTCCAACACAGAGGAAAAATGGGTTCATACGGAGGATGCGTCGGCTTCTCAAGAAAACATCACAAGTCAGACTCACAGTTTTCTGGTTTCAGAGCTACGCGAGGGTATGCAGAGATCAGTTTCCCAGCAAAACATGATAGACAATGGATGCCCGAATGGAGGATGAACCCCCAACACGAATTGACTCATCTATTTTAACTGCATCTACCCAGGTTTACACTTGTCTTCTTGGAGCTGCATGAGTTCCACTTAGCACTCGTTCCCTTTCCAGGAACTTAGGACAACACTTGGTCAATTTTCCACCTTAGCCTTTAGGAAATAATAATAAATTATTATCCCCTTTAGAGGTAAGTCCCTTAGCTTATCCCCTAGGCCCACACACTTAGCCTCCTCCCTTACCCAACCTTGTGGAAGCTTAGTCCCCCATCACTCTTTCTTTGTGGTTGGTCTGCACACAACGATGTTTATATTTTATTAATGATCTGCATAATTACATATACAAAATCAGGCCCCTGGCCTTTAACACCTAGGATCTTCGGCCTACTTGCACATAAGCTTACAAACTTACAATTGCTCAACTCACCAGCCTACAAAACATGTTTACAGTACATAGATATAACCGGGGCTCGTCCTTGGTGTATTACAATCCCCTCCCCTTATTTTTGCACTGTCCTCAATGCAACTTACTTACAAAACATCAACACGATTTCCAAAATATTCAAAAAGATGCAGTTATTATGCCCACATAGCATCCTCATGCTCCCATGTCACGTCCTCAGGACCGTACCAGGTCCACTAGACCTTTATAATCCCTATGGCTCGATTCCAGAGATGTTTTCTTTTTCGGTCCAATATGTGCACCGGATGCACTTGAAAGACACCTTCTTGCTCCACCTGAAACACATTCCAATCGATTACATGATTAGCATCAGGTATATATTTCTTAAGCAATGAAATATGAAGCACATTATGTACACTCATGGATGCAGGTAATGCAAGCGTATATGCAACTGGCCCAATCCTTTCTAGGATTTCAAAGGGCCCACAAAATTTGGCTGCCAACTTCGAATAGTTTCCCAACCTCGGGGAACTTCTATTGGCTTTCACTTTCAGGAAAACATTCTCTCTCACTTTAAACTCTCTGTGGGTTCTGTTTTTATCATCATTACTTTTCTGCCTGTCTTGGGCAACCTTTAAATTCTGCTTAATTTTTAGCATTTTCTCTTCCATTTCCTTGAGAAACTTTGGTCCAACCACTGCTCTATCAGCTGGATTATCCCAGCTTACTTGAGTATTTCACTTTCTTCCATAAAGTGCTTAAAATGGGCTCATCTTCAACGATGCGTGATACCCATTGTTGTAGGCGAATTCTACCAAGTGTAGGTAGTCTTCCCATTTAGATGGTTTGTCCATCACATACATCCTTAGCATATCTTCTATCACTTGGTTCACCCTCTTTGTCTTCCCATTAGACTCAGGATGATAGGCTGTGTTGAAGTTCAGATTCGTTTTGAACCCTTTGAATAACCCTTTCCTGAACTTTGAGGTAAATTTCGAGTCCCTTTCAGACACAATTGTCTTGGGAATACCGTGCAATCATGCTATTTCCCTCATAAAAATATCAGCAACGTTAGCTTCTTTGTGAGTAGTCTTTAATGGAATAAAGTGGGCAGCTTCCGTAAGCTTGTCCACCACCACCATGATTGAATCATGTTGCCTTCCAGTCTTGGGCAATCCTGTGATGAAATCCATTGTCACTACCTCCCACTTCCGCTCAGGAATGGGTAAAGGTTATAGCAATCCTGCTGGGTGCCTATGCTTAGCTTTAACCTTCTGGAATTTCATACATCTGGTGATGTATTCTGCAATTTATTTCTTCATACCTAGCCAAAAGTAATGGCTGTTGACTACTGCCATAGTTTTCTGATATCCATGGTGCCCTGCATAAGGCACATTATGCATTTCATTCAAATTCATGGGCATTAGGTACATGAATTCTGATTTTGTACAGAAGTGTTCCATTAGCTTCCAATTTATAATTTTCCACTTTCTGTGGCATCTCACATTGCTTTAGCTTTGCTACCAAATCCCTGTACTGCAAATCTACATTTGCAGCCTTTGAAATTATGCCTTTAATATCAGTTTGGTACATGCTAATGGTTGTAGCATGTAATTCATGCACTCTCATGTTGAGTGCATCAACCACTTTGCTCTCTTTTCCTTTGATATCATTGTTATCAAAGTCATACTCACAAAGAAACTCCAACCACCTACTATGCCTAGCATTCAAGGTTGGTTGATCAAACAAATGCTTCAGACTGTTATGGCCTATCCTCAGTTCAAACCTCCTTCCCATGAGGTAATGCCTCCATTTGTTTAGAGCATGTACTATGGATGCCAACTCCAAATCATGAGTTGCATAGTTTCTTTCATTCTGTTTTAACTTTCTGTATTCATAAAAAAATACGAATCCATTTTGAATGAGGACTCCTCCCAGTCCTTCTTTGAATGCATCTGTGCAAACCATGAAATCCACATTTGGATTTGCAATCCTTAGGATTGGAGCACTGGTTAACAGTTGCTTCAATCGCTGGAATCTTTTCTCACAATCCTCTATCCATTGAAATTTCTTCTCCTTGCTTTGCAAAGAAGTGATAGGGTAAGCTATCCTTGAGAACCGTGCAATGAACCTTCTGTAATAACCAACTAGACCCATAAAGGATCTGAATTCTATTACATTCTTCGGCGCTGACCATTCTCTAATGGCCTCAATCTTCTCAGGATCCATGGCTATCCCATCCTTTGAAATGATATACCCCAAGTAATGGATCTGCTTTTGGTAAAATGAGCATTTTTTCAACTTGACATACAACTGGTGCTCCCTTAGAACCTGCAACACCATCCTCAGATGTTGTTCATGCTCTTCCTCCGACTTGGAATACACCAAGATGTCATCCAAAAAGACTATGACAAACTTGTCTAGATATTCCCTGAATACACCATTCATTAGGCACATAAAAACAACGAGTGCATTCGACAACCCAAATGGCACCACTGTGAATTCATAGTGACCATAACTTATTCTAAAGGCAGTCTTGCCGATGTCTTCATCCTTAATTCTTACCTGGTGGTAACTTGACCTGAGGTCTATCTTTGAAAATATCTTGGCATCCTTCAACTGATCAAAGAGATCATTGATCCTCGACAAAGGATACTTGTTCTTAAAGGTCACTTTGTTCAACTATCTAAAATCGATGCACAATCTCAGTGTCCCATCCTTCTTCTTCATGAACAGGACCAGGGCTCCCCAAGGTGACACACTTGGGTGTATATACCCCTTCTTCAGAAGCTCTTCAAGCTGCAATTGCAGTTCTTTCAGCTCTGGTGTACTCATTCTGTAAGGAGATTTCGACACTGGAGTTTCTCCAGGCATTAGGTTTACCAAGAAGTCAATATCTCTTTTTGGGGGTAATCCTGGTACCTCCTAGAATACATCTTTGAAATCTTTTAATAGTGCATGGTATTCAATCTTTGATACCACATCCTTAGATGCTTCCTCCACATGGGCTGCAAATAATTGACAACCTTTTCTATAGCTCTTCTTCAGCTGCATTGCTGAGATTTCTCTGACAACAACTGCTCTGGGAATTCCTTGGACTGTTCTCTAGTTCCCTTCCTCATCTAGGCAAGTTAATGCATTTTTACGACAGTCTAAGATGGTGTGGTGCTGGTCCAACCAATCCATCCCAATTAGATAGTCATAGGAACCTAAAGGCAAAACATTCAATTAAGCCTTTTTGCTCATTCCATTCATGTCCACTGGACATGATTTAACCAAATCGACAACGTTTCTCTTGGCTCCTGTAGCCAACTACACTAACCAACATTTCTCATGCTTGCTTCTTGGTAAATGCAAACTTTCCACCATTCTAGGATCTATGTAACTATGACTAATTCCTGAATCAATTAAAATAGTAAAGGCATGGTTGTTGATCATACCTTCCACTTCAATCATGTGTGATTGAAATTCAGCTTTTTTGTTGTCTAGGGATGCATATATCCTTGGTATTCTACTGCCCATGTCCTCCACTGTTTCAGCTTGTTGAACATTATGGACAACTCTCACTTTGTCATTTTTATGGGGGAAGTCTCTGTACCTATGATTTCCTTTACAACCCCAACACTCCATAGGTGTCTGCCTTGGGAATTGCCCACCTACTTCAGCCTTCCTGGGCTCTCTAAAACCTGATTGTCCTTGAGGACTGTTCCTAAAAAAGGGTGGTTTGTTTTCCTTCTTCCTCTGCTCTTTCTTAAACTTCTTCTGGTCATCCCAAGCCTTTCAAAAAGTAGGCTTTTCTCTCTACTGCTCATATAAGCATTTTTCTTTCCTTATCATTTCTTCAATAGTCTTAGGGTCATCATACTGAATCTTGTCTCCAATGGAAGGTGGTAGTCCACTCAGATACCTTTGAATTTTGACAGTCTCATCCTTGATGAACGGAACATACTTTAACAACTCCAAACAATTTCGTTCGTATTCATCAATGGACATGTTTCCCAACTTGAATTAAAATAACTATTTCATATTTCTGTCATATTATATTCTATTCAAGTATTTCTTTTCAAAATACTTCTTGAATTCTTTCTAGGTAACATCTTTCTCTCTAATGTGTTGTACCTGTACAAGCTCATCCCACCACATGGATGATTTTCCTTTTAGTTGATACATTGCAATTCTTCCTTCTGCATGAGAGGAATAATTCTGCAGTTGGAAATACTTCCTCATGCCAAGCAACCATGTCTCGACATCTTCTTCCTTCTTGTGTTCTCCATCAAATGTAGGAGGCTTAATCTTGTTCATTTCTCCCTTCAGTTCATCCACTCCAAATCTCCTATGTTTTCTGGTAGGAGAAGGGGTTGAACTACTATGTGCCTCCTTATTGGAATGTTTCGGGGAGTGATGATAATGCTTGCTAACGCTTCTTGATCTTATTTTATTCTCAGGGGGTTCACGTCTCCCTGTTTTTCTTGAATCACCTTCCTTATCCAACTTCTTTTCGATCTTTTCCAAGCTCCACATCAACTTTAGGTTGAATTCTCCGTGTTGATCCCTGGCTTTCATGAGCTTTCTGTTATCTACTCGGTTACTCTGTTCATGTTTCTGTAATCGATCAATGATTTTCATCATATGCCCTTCCTTATCTATCTCTTCTCCATGTCCATTGGAGTTCAATCCTTCAACTCCCAAGTGGACATCCATTCCTTTTGCTTCATTCTTGGATCTGGAAGCAGTCCGTGCCTTTTCCATTTCTTTTCACTCAGTGGAAACTCTATTCGGTTCTAACACTCACTAAACTTTTGCAAACACAACGTGCAGACAACCAGAATTTTTCAGGCCATCATTCCTTAACAAATCCCACAACATTCATAAAAAAATCTAATTCAAGAAAATGTTTAGTTTTCATTCTCTGTGATTCTCGTTCAATCAAGAATCCCCACAGATTTCTTCTTTCAGAGCTCTGCTCTACTATAATTTTTGGACATTAGCCCCCTTTTCTTAGATCCCAACCCATGCGATCAAGGGTTGTGACCAAGCGCTAGATCGATAGGCGCTTACTTGGAACTTCGGGTTTCATAAACCTTCATAATACATCACAACAAACTCTCGGAGTTTCAAATTAACGAACTCATGAAGTAGGGCAGATCAACTGTCCACTACTACTAGGCATCCAACAGATGACACTCATTGTGGAACTTAAAGCATGTGATCTCCGAGACTTCGAAGCTTCGGGACTTCAGAGGATTTCACATCCGCACACCCCCAACGTCCTGAACCATTAATTTTTGAACACTTCCAAGACAATTTTTTTGACGTCATTACGTCTCCTCACTTATGTTTTTCCAATTGCGGGGGCATGCAATGGTGGTTGGATTAACCCACCTTTCTTCCCGCAATTCTTCTGACGCTGACACGTAATACCCCAGAAAAACCGTGGTTTGGATTGCGGGACCGCCTTGGAGAGTTAACTCCTGTGCAACTTGCATCCCTGCAATGCCTCCTGACTGTCGATATTTATGTATCATGATCAACGCCAGTGTGGGTGCTCTAACTTTTAATTATGTTATTCAAATTCAGGTCCCACATAGTACAACTATAAACATTTCGGGTAAGGGAACGTGGCAGGTATATGAAAGGTCCATGTCACCTCCTGGTGACGTCATCATGGCTTCCCACTTCAACTCTTCAGGCTTTCGGAGTTTCAACTCCTCTACGCTCGCTTTTTCCCAGAGCGCTTTTCCCCAGAGTTCATGATCTATCGACGTGTGTCCTCCTTCACAATCAAACTAGATCAGACGACTGTTGATCCTTTTCTCTCAAATCCGATGGCTTGGTATATGTTTCCTCCTCAATGCTCTCCTTTTCTTTCATGGACACATATCTAACGGTCCAGACTACTTCCAACAATAGATATTATGGCCCACATTACTTTGCGGTCCAATACCACTTTTGTTGTGGTTTGACAATACCGCTACTCCACCTGAGCTTCATAACATGACCAAGGTAACTTCTTAGCACTCAGGAAGGTTCTGAGGTCCAAAATTAGTCCCTCCAGACACAATTTCCACCTGAAACCTCAGGTCCAATGACCACTTATCCAACCCATCTAGGTTCGACGTCGAAACCTTGGCTCTGAACTCAAATTTTGTCTCTTTCGACAACAATTCACTCTGAAAACTTTGTCTTGTTAACCACTAACATGGCCGATCCAGGCTCAGTGTCGAAACATGGCTCTAATACCATTTTGTAACATCCCCATCCATCCACAGGCCGAGAAATGATACCACTACGGAACATTCACACACACACACACAAACACATAACACAGAGTTACTATTACCATTCATATTAAAAACAAGATTAACAGTAAATCCACATGCAACAGAATACACGATAACATTCAAGAATCACATGTATGCATAACATAAAATTAAGAACATAAATTATACTTATCTTTCAACTGGAATAAAACCATCAACTTCGTGCAGACCTTCCATGAACCTCCCAGCCTTAGACCACACTGCTCATCACTCTTAGCAGTAGATCACCCTCGATCTGGGACTAAGCTCCACCGGGCAAGGGAATCCTAGGCTAGGAAAGGTCAACAGGAAGACACACAGTTTATGAGGAAGGATTCTCTCTCAGGATCCACTTATGCCCACTGCTCACAGACTCTTATTCCCCACATGCCCGTCCCACCCCAGGAGTATACAACTTCGTTGTCACATAGTCCATCGGCTGCTTCACCTCCCTTGCCTTGGGCTTCAGCAGCAGGTCAAACCAGAATTCTTAGAGCTCTGTAGCAACTACAGGACCCCTTCCATAAGTTCTCACTTCCTCAACACACTCTCTCACTTGGAGAGAGTTGCTCACAGGCCTAACAACCTACCTTTTCAACCACAACCACCTCCCTCACCTGGAGAGAGTGTTGCAGACATGCCTGGAAACCTGCCTCTTCAACCACAACAACCTCCCTCACCTGGAGAGAGTGTTGCACACAGGCCTGACAACCTGCTTCTTCAACTTCATTCCCACACAAGGAGGACAACAACAAGACTCAACAAGGAATAAACGATGGTGGAAACCACACTCAGCCAAGGGACTACATGGCTGCAACAACCCACAATTATAACACATACGACATAGAAATTTACGGGATCCTCAAGCTTCACAGAATACATGGTTCAGCTTCATGGGTCTGATTTTCAGAGGTTCGTGGCTTATACAGAGGTCCAACATAGAGGCAAAATGGGTTCAGACGGAGGATGCATTGGCTTCTCAGGAAAACATCACAAGTCGGCCTCACGATTTTTTGGTTTCAGAGCTACGCGAGGGTATGCAAAGATCATTTGCCTAGCAAAATAGGATAGAAAACGAATGCCTGAATGGAGGACGAACCCCCAACACGAATTGACTCATCCGTTTTAACTGCATGCGCCCAGGTTGACACTTGTCTTCCTAGAGCCGCATGAGTTCCACTTAGCACTCATTCCCTTTCCAGGAACTTAGGACAACACTTGTTCAATTGTCCACCTTAGCCTTTAGGAAATAATAATAAATTATTATCCCCTTTAGAGGTAATCCCCCTAGCTTAGCCCCTAGGCCCAC
Source organism: Picea mariana (assembly GCA_032191745.1). Classification (NCBI taxonomy): domain Eukaryota; kingdom Viridiplantae; phylum Streptophyta; class Pinopsida; order Pinales; family Pinaceae; genus Picea; species Picea mariana. The sequence continues at coordinate 13,774 of JASDQU010680883.1, read as the reverse complement.
ACACTTAGCCTCCTCCCTTACCCGACCTTTTGGAAGCTTAGTCCCCCATCACTCTTTCTTTGTGGTTGGTATGCACGTAGCGATGTTTATATTTTATTAATGAGCTACATAATTACATATACAAAATCAAGCTCCTGGCCTTTAACACCTAGGCTCTTCAGCCTACTTGCACATAAGCTTACCAGCTTACAATTGCTCGACTCACTAGCCTACAAAACATGTTTACAATACATAGATATAACTGGGGCTCATCCTTGGGGTATTACACGATGAGTGTCCCATGTCTCCAGGTTGGACCTTCCTCGAGGTACTCCTCCTATTGTGGCCACTTATGGGACCACGTTTTCATATCTCAGATGGACTTTGACTTCTCTTCGTATATCATCGGTCCACATGACTGGTTGTAGGTCCATGCTGTAGCTGCCTTTGTATATTGGATAAGATTTGTAGCAAGACTACATTAATTTCCGTTTGTTTTTATTGCTCCTTTACTAATCTCTCGTTGTCGGCCTTGAAACTCTGTAATTCGGCCATGAGGCTCCTTATAGTTTCATCTAGATTCAGAGGGGTTTCCACTGCCCTCCTCTCATCAGATTCTTCGTCTCTATTGTGGGAGCCATCTCCCACTTCATGGCACATCACCATCCTTTATGCTTCTATTTTCCCGTGATTCACTAATTGCTTGAGTGATGATAAAACACTTGTTGTTAGCTAACAGTCTATTAGTTTATGAACAACACATAGTTCATATTTCTTAAATACACACACAATAGAAATTATTCATTCTTTTCTTCAGTAAGAGTTTAACCGGACTCTTTAGGAAAGAGTTAAGGTATGGTGCCACCCTTAAAGTTCTTTAAATATGGTTTTTATGCAAATCTTCCATGAGCCCAAGCAGGCTAAGTGCATTAACCATGCTCTGATACCAATTTGCAACACACCCGACTCCTTAATACTCTTTTAAGGGGTGGGGCATCATAAATCCATTTTTCCTTAACTAACTCATCTAGAATAATCTCTTTGAGATGATTCATTCTCTTCTACTTTCCTGTAGCTTTCTAATGACTACTACCAGATTCTAAATCGACCCTTGGTTTATATCTTATGCCTTCCCAAAGTTCTTCTAGGATTCATTGGTTGAGGGCCACGTGACACCCCTGTGGATTCATCTCATTAGTATAATCTCTTGGTTCCTACCTCCCATAGGGAAGGTCCATTCATCAACCATTCCGTCGACTGGCTTAACTCTCGTTTGGCACACAGGCTAGCGGGGAATTTGGAGTTTGGTGCTTCGACATTGAACGTCTCCATGCTATCTACACACAAGATCTCCTGAAGTCTCGAACTTCCAATGTCTCGTAAGTTTTCCATGTGGTTCCAACCTTCATACCTTTTTGGTCTCTCTACAATTCTATATCCCAAATCCTCTGGAGTCCCGAAGTCCCAGACTCTCAGAGTTCCGGTCACTTCACAAATCACGTGGGCTAGGCGGGCATGTACCAAGAACTAACACATAGGAGGGGTCAGGGTGACCGGTGTTACGTTCCAATGGGTCTAGAGTGTATGTGATACACACAAATTCTGGGTGAGAAGTGGCACGTCAAAATAGGGTCCATGTCACCCTGGGTGACGTCACTACACCACGTCACCCCGACATAACAACCTTCTAACATTCCTCATATCTCACGGTCAAGATCTGGCCACATAGAGTTATAGATCTACGGGTCTTGTTACCTCAGGGATTCGATGTTCAAGAATTTTGCGATGCAAACTCCTATTTTCTTCCGAAGTGCCCAATCTCCGAACTAAAGGGGCTAGCACCACGCATCCCTGGTATATGGATGGTTGGGAAAGAATCCAAAGGTTCCCTCGATCTATGGTTCTGGTTACTTCATGGTTCCAGCCTTCGGGGTTCTGGATTCCAGTTTAGTTGGTAGGATAGCTTCACCTAACCACTAGGGAAACCACCCAACATCGGTAAACCTTACGAGTAACCATAAATCTCAGTCGCCTTCGGCCAGTTTATGACTATGAGGGCCGACAATTCTCCGAAGTCTCGGACTTTTGGAGCTCTGAAGACAAAAGGATTTATCTCCCTTAGGCTTAGCCTAAGGTTCCTAGGTGTTGGTCATATGGGTTCTCCCAAAAATATCTCATCCGTTCGTCTTCCAAATGAAAGGATCTTTCCTTCCTAGACTTAAATATCGCTATCCTTCCTGAGCTTCATCATGAAATTGTTAAGGACTTGGGCATGATATCCTGGTCGCACAACAAGGAGTCTGAAGGGGATAGTCTCTTTAGACGAATAGGGCCAGATTGACGCAATACTCTATCTCAGCCTTCCTACAGGTTTATGTCCCAGGGAACCTTGAAGGCTAGGTTGGGGCACATAAACAATCAATCATAAGAATAATTTCACAAGAAGATAAAAACATACACATAACTTAACCATTTCAATACAGAAACCATTTATAGATATATAAACACACGCATGAATCCATTATTCCCAATTCAAAGCACAAAGCATGAAAACACTTATCAGAACCAGAAGACGTGATGCGATTGTTGAAAGGGGTGTCCATTTCCACCCAACCATAGGCTCAGTCACTCCTAATGGATTTAACATTTCCCACCCCTGAGCTAGACCACAATGCTTTGAGATTTAATCCTTTGTTACAACTCAACGACAGTAGGGACGAAGGTTACTCTCCTCTCGCAGGATCTTGGCAATGGTTTTCACTATACCAAGCAAGGAGGACCACTTGCATACTTCCTTAATCACTCAACAACCTCTTTTATCAGATTGTATCATAACCCTCCTAGCCATTTCCTGCGACTAGAACACGCTCATTTCTTAGTTCTTCCTTAAACACAAGAGCTTAGTCTCTCATCGTAGGTCTTCCTCTGCCCACCACACCTTCCTTTCTTTCTTTCCTCATCAATATTGTGTGTGGCTCGAATTACCAGTCCATGGTTAGGTCTGAAAGACTTACAGATTGGTGCTCTGCCCCATCCCCTCATTAAGTCTTGAGGAGGTCTTCCCACCTACCAGCCTGACTGTAATTCATTCCTGGCTCAGAGGACTATTCTGGTCTTGAGAAATTAAATCCAGTAAGGTACTAGTTTGGTGGAGGTTAACACAACCATTCCTGGTCCCCTTCACCATCTCTTTCACAACATTTGTGGTCTCTCTTAGCATACCCCCTTCCAACAATCATGCAAAACTTATCTCGTTTCTAGTAAATAACAAAATTTACATTCATCGACCTTTTATACAAAGGTCCATCAAATCAAACATTCACACATATTGAGTTTGCCATAGTCTCTTGATCAATATAGTTATATTTAAAAACTGGGGGAAACATGGTGTTACACAAGTGATCTAGCATGGCTTCACATCAACAAAGATAGGTTGAAGGGTGAAGGAAATAATCTCAATCCCATCCGATAGGGACCCTTCACCATCTTAGAGGGGTTTGGCACAAATGATTTATGCCTAGATCTACCACCATACATGCAGATATACTCAGTTGTGAATATAGAGAACCTGAAACTTTATGAGCCTCCAATGATCATGGATCAAAGGGATAGTTTTTCAGTACTTCTAGTGGATAAGTTTACTCCTAAGTACTTGGATGAGTTGAAGGAAGATGTCATTCTCGACTAAAAAACAAGGACTTCATGCAGGGATAATGTTGAATATCTTTGAATGGGCCTTAAAGGAACACATCCAAGAAAAGCACGGTGGATCGACAAGGGGAAAGTGAGGGAGAAATTCCCTCACCTATTTGTTGATTGATAAGGATTTTAGAGGTCCAAAAGCTTCTTAGTGGGGAGGAATGATCCAAGAGGATCTAGAAGGACAAAAATTCAAATTCCTCCAATCTCAGTGAAAATGACACCAAGTCGAAGAGCTCATCGAGATATTTCCAATGACACAAACGACACCTCAATCAGATTTTGGATGACAAAGTTATGGCCAGTCAAAGTTGCAGTCAACCAAGTCAAAGTCAACAGGGTGACATTAGCAGTATGTAGTTTTGACGTCAACATGTTGATGTCAACAACACGATAGGTTTCAATGTATCATGATGATTTGTAAATTTCGGAGCCCACTTCATCTAGTAAAAAGGTGTCACGTGGCACTGTACAAATTCCATGTGGCAGTACAACAACCTACGTCAACATGATTATTGGGAAACATGTGGCGCACATGCAATAGTTGATAGGGGCATTGACCAGCCAATATGGAGGAGCCACAAGTCCCAATAATAAGGCACCACCCCCTTGGATTCCCAATATCCCTTTGAAACAAAAATGTGAAAAAAATTTATATCGGCCACCGGATCGACCAACGCTAGACCCGACGACCAATGGAAACCGATGGAGGTTGAGTGTGAATTCCAAAATTGGTGGGAAGTTTGTCGATTTAAAATGAATATATTATATTTATATATATGTTGCAACAAACAATGAAAAATGGGGGTCCACAGGGTTCGACCCCCATACATCCCGCCAATCGAATGACCATAATATAAACACACTAACCAACGTGCCAACCACATGTGTTGGCATATCCGCCAATGGAAAAAAAATTAAGTCGATGCCTTTGTTATGCGATGAGAGGATCTAATGCGCCCATTATTACTGGCACACATTTCTATGCAAGGTGCATTTATTGCAGGAGATTCAAAGTGTTGTGGTATGTTTTTTGAGGCAGAGAGCCCAGGAGGGGCTTGGAAGTGACATTGGTAGAATTTGACAAATTTATAGTCATTTTTGCACGATTTCTCGCCACGAATCTATTGGTGCAGTCATAATTTGGATCCGAGCAATAAATTTTTAGGGCATTTTCAGATTTGAGGAATTGCCATGTATTTATGCCAATTTTTGTTGAGATAATATAAAGGCCTCTCCACTAAGAAGTGGGCCTAGAGACGTAGTCCAATGTTGGGGTGAACTCCGTTATCAAGTCTTGTGAAATTAATATTCTTGTTATTTCTCATGTGTATTCTTTCTTCATTAATGTTGCACATAATCTTTGTTTATGCTCTTTAATGTAATTCATGTGATAGTCATTGAACAAAACATCCCAGATCAATCAAGGATAACTAGTTGTTCCTCAAACATTTCAAATGAATTTTTAGAACTAATAAAATATAATACTTGGATCACATCATTAGTAGGATAGGTGTGAAAGTGGATCCCAAGAAAATTAAGGTCATGAAATATTGACCACACCCTAAGACTTTAAAAATATTACGTGGTTTATTAAAACTTACTAGCTACTACATAAAGTTTGTGAAGAATTGTGGGCTAATTGTAGCTTGCTTAACATTGTTGCTCAAGAAAAATGCCTTTGTGTGGAATGACGGAGAAGAGGAGGTCTTATTTTATTTTAAAAAATCCATACATACTACTCCAGTATTAATAATGCCCAATTTCACTAAGACTTTTATCTTGGAACATGATTCCTCTGGATGAGGTATTGGGGCCATGTTAAAGAAAGAGGGGCATCAGTTGGTGTTCACTAGTAAACAATTATGTCACCAAAATTTGGAAAATTCCACCTATGAAAAATAAATGATTCCTATCCCTCATATTGTCAATACATGGCACCCATATCTTCATAG
>JASDQU010680882.1:28313-46994 GCA_032191745.1 Picea mariana | reverse complement strand
TTTTTTACCTAGTTCAGGATCTCAATAGTCCAAACACAAAAGTGGTGAATTTTGATGGATGCATGGATCTGGTAACATTTGAATCTCAAAAGGGGTTAGTAGTAGTCGAATGTATGAAGCATCGATGTAAACCAAAATGACGCAATAAAATATGAATGGTCCACAAAGCTCAAAGGAGACACCAAGGACGATTAACAGTCCATCAAGTGTGGATATTAATGGTCAGTCAATGCCTCAACTACCAAAAACATCCGTTCCTTTAAATTATATGTATATTTTGATTTCTAGAATAGAGAGTGGTAGTGTACTCCATTAGAGTCAAGAAGAAAATATGTAGGGAATCTAAGTAGAAATGAGAGTGCCAAGTTTTTAAAGGGGGGATTGAGAATCCCTAAAAACCATATTTCGAAAGAAAACATACCTATATCATCCATAGAAGGAGAGTCAAAATGGTAAGTGTTAGTCCCTAAAGTTGCACATGATTGTGAGAGAGAAAGCTAGGGAATCATCAAGTTATTGCAATGGTTTTGTGAATAAGATTTATAATGAGGTTTTTGAAATGGTTTGAAGGTTGGGTCAGAGACAATGCAAAGTATCAATCTCAAATAGCTAAGAACAAATCACATCTCACAGACTTAGTAAATGGTAGTCAATCCAATAATCAGATGGTAAAAATAATATGAAAGATAAAGAAGTATGTAAGTTTTTAATTTGTCTACTTACATATGAAACTCTTCATCATAAATATCATTTAAGAAGCAATAGGAAAGTACTTGAAAACAAAATTGATTATGAACAAGAAAACAATAAAGTCTTCAGTTGCTTACTCACAACCAAGACACATCATATGATTTGCAACATATTAACATGCATTCAAGTAAGAAAAATATATAAATATGTGTTAAATTATGAGCTTGATTTCTTATGCGGATTAATTCTTTTATTTTCTTCAATACTTTGATTCCATCTTAATACACTTCAACAATTTCAAATCATAATCGAATATAAATAATTATGTAGATAAGTAAACATCCATATCAACAACACATATACCTTGGGGAAACCCTGTACAGAGAGAAAACCCCAACAAACAATATTCCTTTATTGCATTAATAATGTAAGATCTCTTATAAATATCCACCATGAATGTAATTCTCTCAAAGAGCTTGCCAACATGACTCTGACCTGACAAAGACTTACAAGACCTTAGTGAAATACACCTTTGATATGCTGCCTCTTTATCACTGATGTGCTCCTCTATTACTTCACTCTCAACCTGCGTATGAAAACTCTGTTTCAAAATTGTGTTGCAAAACGGTATTGCAAAACTGTGTTAAAGAGAGGATTCAACCTCTTCTTATATAGGCTGAAGAGGGGAAGAGGAGAAGCTCGAAATAGTATCCTGATTGCATGCATTAGTCATAACTCAACTTCATACTTTAGTTCGAACTTAGAACTAGACTTGAGATTGGTTGCAACTCAGCGTTACACTTTAGTTCGAACTTAGAACTAGACTTGAGACTGACATGCTTTAGTTCGAACATAGAACTAGACTTAAGACTTTAGTTGCACCTCAACATTACACTTTAGTTCTAAGATAGAACTAGACTCAAGACTTTAATTGCAACTCAATATTACACTTCAGTTCTAGACTCAAGACTTTAGTTGCAACTCAACATTACTAAAATAGAACTAGACTCAAGACTTTAGTTGCAACTCAACATTACACTTTAGTTCTAACATAGAACTAGACTCAAGACCTTAGTTACAACTCAACATTACACTTTAGTTCTAACATAAAACTAGAATCAAGAGTTTAGTTACAACTCTTGACAAGGCAATTTGAAATTATCTTCATGGTGGATAATGTTTACACATGCCAACGCACTAGATCAATACAAATACATCATTTGCAATATTAAGAATATCATTTGTTTCTAGATCATACGAATTTTACATTCAACCTAACTTTTGTTGCTAGATACCTTGACTTTTGCTCATGGCTCACAAGGTTTGACTAGGTTCATAGAGGTTGTATGTTCCCCCTAAATTTTGCACTAGTCTGTCTATGCTAACAGAGGTTGTACGTTCCCCCTGACATTTTAACTAGAGTGTCTATGCTCACAAAGGTTGTACATTCCCCCTAACTTTTGCATTAGACTCACATAGCATCTCGTTCATCCTGACTTTTGGTTTGACTCACAGAGGTTGTGCGTTCCCCCTGGATTTTGTCAATACCTCACAAGACTGGTTGATTCTCCAAATCTCCCTGGCTAGCCTCAGGGTGGTCCATATGGCCTCTCATTGGAGAATGACTATCAATGTTTCCAAATTTAACACTCCCTCTCAGTGAGGGAGTCATTCTCAGCCACACCAATCTTGCCTCTCAGCTGCAGAAATTGTCTCAAGGTCCGAGGCTTGGTCGGGATCTCAACTACCTGCTCGCTCGTGGCTATGTATTGTAAGTTTACAGTTTTTCTCTGGACCAAGTCTGGGATGTAGTGGTACCTCATATCAATATGTTTGGACCTGTCATGAAATACCAGGTTCTCTGTCAATTTTATGCAACTTTGATTATCACAGTGAACCACCGTCGTCTCAAGCTTGTCACCAAACAACCTAGAAACCAATTTTCTGAGCCATACTGCTTCCTTGCTGCCATCACTTGCTGTAATGTACTCAACCTCTGTTGTACTTTGTGTAATGGATCCCTGCTTTCATATTGACAAAGATATCATAGCGGATCCTACACTGAAGCAGTATCTGGAAGTACTCTTCCGATCCACTAGGCTTCCTTCCTAGTCAGCATCTGCATACCCATGCAGAAATAAACCACCACTGGAGGTATATCTCAGACCATAAGTAATGGTCCCTATGAGATATCTCAAGATGTGCTTTGTTGCTACCCAGTGTCTATGTCTCGGTTTAGTCATGAACTGACTCATTGCAATCAGCGCATAACATATATCTGGCCTAGTGTCTTGACAAAGAGATCATAGCGGATCCTACACTAAAGCAGTATCTGGAAGTACTCTTCTGATCCACTAGGCTTCCTTCCTAGTCAGCATCTGCATACCCATGCAGAAATAAACCACCACTGGATGTATATCTCAGACCATAAGCAATGGTCCCTCTGAGATATCTCAAAATGTGCTTTGTTGCCACCTAGTGTCTATGTCTCAGTTTAGTCATGAACTGACTCATTGCAATCACCGCATAACATATATCTGTCCTAGTGGGATCCACCAAATCTAAACCTGTATCAGAATCATGCAGCTTCTTCAGGTTGGTAAGCATTGGAGTAGACATGGATTTGCAATCCATCATACCAAACCTCTTTAGTACATCCACTGCGTATTTTCCTTGTGCCAGAAATATCTCACCCTGTCTTTGCCACAATTCCAATCCTAGGAAGTAATGCATCAAGCCTAAGTCTTTCATCTCAAATTCTGAGGCTAACTACCTCCTACACCAAGCTATTAGCCCTTCATTTCCTATTAGAAAGAGATCATCAATATACATGATTAGTATAACAGGTTGGTTACCTCTTACCTTGAAGTATAGATTTTCATCAACATCACTTTTCTGAAAGCTCGGGCTTTTAAGAAAGCCATCAATCCTGTCATACCAAACTATGGGAGCCTGCTTAAGACCATACAAGGCCTTTCTTAGCTTGCATACATGAGTGCCTTTGTTATGCAGTATAAAACCATCTGGTTGTTCCACAAAGACCACCTCTTCAATCTTTCCATTCAAGAATGTTGTTTTTACATCCATCTGATGTAGTTTCCAACCAATTACAAAAGCTAAAGAAATAATAGCTCGAATGGAGGTATACCTGGCTACAGGAGCAAAAGTCTCTTCATAGTCGATTCCTTCTTTCTGAGTGAAACCTCTGGCTACAAATCTTTCTTTGAACTTTTCCACACTTCCATCGGCTGCATGTTTGATCTTATAGATCCATTTGGAAGAAACCACTGACTTGTCTTTTGGCCTTGGCACAATGTCCCAAACATTGTTCTTTATAATAGACCTATATTCCTCAAGCGTGGCATCCTTACATACTTGTAATTTATCCGCTTCTTCAAATGAAGAAGGTTCGACATCACTAATGCTACTCATCAATGCAACATAGCCTCCAAACCTATGAGGCCTCTTCCTTTCCCTGAAAGTTCCTTTGGGAGCAACTATCCTTTCTGCTTCCTGCACTATTTCTTTAAGACACCCTCGCTTCCTTTTGGGTGGAGGTTCTTCAAGAGTTCTTTCTAACAATTTAGCGGGTTCTAGGGCTAATTACTTGGCCCTTCACGAGGTTCCTCCCTCTAATCATCTGACTCTTCATTTTCAGAAGAGGGTGAAGTTGGCTAAACTTCTTCTGAATCCTGCTGAAGCTCTCTGGATTTATTAAATGCATCTTCCTCATGGAAAGTCACATCTCTGCTTACTTCTATTTGCCTCTGAACTAGTGCATAAATCTTGTAAGCTTTGGAGTTCTCACTGTACCCCACAAAAACCCCTTTCTTTCCTGAGGGTTCCATCTTTTTCCTCTTTTCCTTAGGGACATGAATATACATAGGACATCCAAATATCCTTAGATTGCCTACTTCAGGTTTGATCCCTCCTAAGAATTCTTCAGGAGTCTTGTACTTCAAAATAGCATGTGGACACCTGTTATGATATACACAGTAGTGGAGGTAGCTTCTTCCCACAAAGAATTTGGCAGATCCTGGTCAAACATCATTGCTTTTGCTTCCTCACAAATAGTCTTGTTTTTCCTCTCAACAACCCCATTTTGCTGAGGGTTAAATGGCATGATCAGTTGTCTCTTTATTCCTGCTGACTTACAGAAATCCTCAAACTTAAGAGATTCAAACTCTCATCCACTGCCTGTTCTAAGGATTCTGATGTGTTTCCCTGTCTTCTTTTCAATAAAGGCTTTATATTCTTTGAATTTATCAAATGTGTCACTTTTCGCTTTAAGAAAATATATCCAACATTTTTTTGAGTAATCATCAATAAAAATGACATAATACAAACAACCACTGAGTGAGGGAGATGACATGGGACCACATACATCAGAATGAACCAGATCTAAGATGCCCTGAGCTCTATTTTCACTACTAGGAAACGATTTCTTTATATTTTTACCTAGCATGCATCCCTTACAAATTTCATTTTTACTAAGAGAAATAAAGGGCATGCCACATACCATGTTCTGTAGATTTGGAAGAGGTTTGTAATGAATATGTCCAAGTGTTATGTGCCACAACTCGCTGGAGCTAGTCGCATCATGATGCCTGAATTGACTGTCCTAACACGACGTACAGTACTCCACTGCGAGTTCCAATGGGTTCTACTGTACTTAAGTGGCTACCTTTATCCCATAGTAGTGCCTTCATGTCCTTGAAGATCACACAATATCCCTTGTCCTGAAGGGTTGCAACTAATAGTAGATTCTTCTTGAGCCTTGGAACATATAATACTTCATCAACATGAAGTCTAGCCCCAGATTCCAATCTGAAGGAGATAGAGCCTACTCCCTCTATCTTGTAACATTATTCATTCCCAAGATCGACCTGGTCTGCAAAAGATTTTGTCTCAAAATCTGAGAGGATCTCTTGGTACCCCGTCATGTGCTTTGATGCACCACTGTCTACTAACCAAGTTTTCGGCCCCGTAGAAAGTGAATTGGATAAAGTAGAAACAAAATAATATTCTTTCCTATTTTCCTTCTCATTAGAATGACTTTTCAGATTGCTTTTGGATTCATCATCCTCAGCAGTTGAGGCATGATGTTTCCCTTTCCTAGGATATTTCTTTCTAAACCAAAATTCTTTAGAAAAATGACCCAACTTATTACAACTAAAGCATTTAATCTTAGATGTATCAATATTCTTGCCTTTGAAATTACCTTTGGTGTTTGGCTTCCATTGAGAGCCTTTCTGGAAAGTGCCTTTCTTATTTCCCTTGAATCTTGATGCTAAAGTTGAGTGCTCTTGTTTCGTTGGCTCACTCCTGGTAGCTGTGTGACTCTCCTCCTGAAGGAAATCATGCCATAACCTCTCAAACGTGGGTTGAATCTCTCTCCCACATACACTGGATAAGAAGGTCTCCCATGAATAAGGAAGACCGTAAAAAATGGCCTGCACTAAATCATCATCCTCCACTGTCACCCCTGTGACCAAAACTTGATCTCTGATTTAAGCTATCCTGGAAGAGAAAGATGCCACTGATTCACCTTTCTCCATCTTCAAATAATTAAGCTTGTGCTTAAGTGTCCTCTTCTAACTTGGAGCTTGTTTCTCATACAGATTCACCAAGGTATCCATAAAGTCCTTGACAGTCATCAACGAAGTCATTGTAGACATTATACTGTCTTTGATTGAGTCAAAGATGATTCGCTTGGACTTTTCTTGACTCTTCCTAAAGGTCATTCTTCCTTCATTATTCGTTGGTTCCTCCACCATTGTGGTCACATACTGCTCAGGATCATGCTCTTGCAAGATATTTGTTATACAAAGCTTCCACACATTAAAGTTGGTATCTCCTTCGAGCCTATCTTCGGCCTTGAATGAAATGGAGGATGCCATGGTCCTCACACTCGAAACTTAATCAAGCTTCCTTGGATCTGCGTGTACCTACTGCTGTAGTTCAACACATTTAACACACCCTAAGATCTGATACCATGTTAAATTATGAGCTTGATTTCTTATGCGGATTAATTATTTTATTTTCTTCAATACTTTGATTCCATCTTAATACACTTCAACAATTTTAAATCATAATCGAATAGCAATAATTATGTAGATAAGTAAACATGCATATCAACAACACATATACCCTGGGGAAACCCTATACAGGGAGAAAAACACCAGCAAAAAAAATTCCTTTATTGCATTAATAATGTAAGATCTCTTACAAATATCGACCATGAATGTACTTCTCTCAAAGAGCTTGCCAAGATGACTCTGACCTAACAAAGACTTACAAGACCTTGCTGAAATACAGCTTTGATATGCTGGCTCTTTATCATTGATGTGCTCCTCTATTCCTTGACCCTCAACCTGCATACGAAAACTCTGTTTCAAAATTGTGTTGCAAAACTATATTGCAAAACTGTGTTGAAGAGAGGATTCAACCTCTTCTTATATAGGCTGAAGAGGGAAAGAGGAGAAGCTTGAAATAGTAACCCGATTGCATGCATTAGTCATAATTCAGCTTCATACTTTAGTTCGAACTTAGAACTAGACTTGAGATTGGTTACAACTCAGCATTACACTTTAGTTCGAACTTAGAACTAGACTTGAGACTGACATGCTTCAGTTCAAACTTAGAACTAGACTTAAGACTTTAGTTGCAACTCAACATTACAATTTAGTTCTAAGATAGAACTAGACTCAAGACTTTAGTTGCAACTCAACATTACACTTTAGTTCTAGACTCAAGACTTTAGTTGCAACTCAACATTACTAAAAATAGAACTAGACTCAAGACTTTAGTTGCAACTCAACATTACACTTTAGTTCTAACATTGAACTAGACTCAAGACTTTAGTTACAACTCAACATTACACTTTAGTTCTAACATAGAACTAGACTCGANCAATACAATTACATCATTTGCAATATTAGGAATATCATTTGTTTCTAGCTCATAGGAATTTTACATTCAACCTAACTTTTGCTAGATACCCTGAATTTTTCTCATGGCTCACAAGGTTTGACTACACTCACAGAGGTTGTATGTTCCCCCTGAATTTTGCACTAGTTTGTCTATGCTCACAGATGTTGTACGTTCCCCCTGACTTTTGCACTAGAGTGTCTATGCTCCCAGAGGTTGTACATTCCCCTTGAATTTTTCATTAGACTCACATAACATCTCGTTCGTCCTGACTTTTGGCTTGACTCACAGAGGTTGTCCGTTCCCCCTGGATTTTTTCAATACCTCACAAGACCGGTTGATTCTGCAAATCTCCCTAGCTAGCCTCAGGGTGGCCCATATGGCCTCTCATTGGAGAATGATTGTCGATGCTACCAAATTTAACAATATGGACAAGAAAAAAAATCTAACCATCAGATAGTTGTTTCCATTTAGTATCAAAATGAAATATTTATTTGTCTTACAATATCTGCTAAAAAATGGCCAATGGTTCCCAACCAAATCAATCCCCTTAACTTCTCCTTCTATAGAGTTTATATAGAAGGAGTACATAATTATCAAGATCCAAAAGAAATGGATCTTAAAACCTCCTCATCCATATTTAGTTTTATGTTTGAAATAATAAAGGAGGATATCAGATCTAATCTCCAAGTTGAATTGATGAGGTGGCTCATCAACTGTTGTCTATGAGTTATTTTAGGAAAATAAATCTGGCAAATTCTTGAAAAATAAGGTCCAAATATCTCTTCGTATCTCCCAAACCGTGATAGTGTGTAAAAAATGAGAGAGGTTTTTGTGAATGGTCCCATTCCCAACAAAAACCTCTTTTGTTTTCCAAAAATTCATCTCTGGATTCATTGAAACTACGCCCAAAGTTAGTGACTAAAACATGAAATCATTTATTGTTTAAATTTGAAAAAATGGGCTGTAAATATTCATTCCAATATTCCAAACCATGATAGTTATGTAAAAACCAAGATAATTTTTTGTGAAGGGGCCCATTCCCAACAAAAACCTCTTTTTGTTTCAAGCAATTCACCTCCATATTTTTAGAAATTGCACTTGACGATAAAGACTGAAACATGGAAAAAAACAGAGTAATGCCTATATTGATTTTTTCCCTGCTTCTTTTTTTTACACTTTTAAGAGCTTTACACATTTTACACTTATTTAGATCAATGGATAAATTTGGATTCATTTCTCTAAATTAATATCATTATCCTTTTGAATATGATCCTCCAACAGTTTCCTCTTCTAAAACATTCTTTGAAATTTGTATTTCCTGCATGTCTAGCAACTCATCTATTTCTAAGATATAGATCGGTTCTTGTTTTGTTTAAATTAAAAACTTTTTTGTTTCTAGAACTATCAATTGCTTATTTGATCTTTTTGTAGGTTCAACATGATCTTCTACTTCAATTTCCAACTTGACTTCTTTTATCTTCTCTACTCTTTGTTTAGCCATCCTTCTTGATTAGATTATGTCAAAATTCTTAGATTCATTCCTTGAAACAAGGGAACCGGTTCCTTGATGCGACCTACATTTCCTTTTGCAATACCTAGTCTTTTTTACACCACCTTTCTCCATACACAGACTGTCTACAAGCAACTCCAATTGAATATTATGTGATGTGGATCGACACATTACCCACCACTATCTCAAATCTATTGAAATTATTTGTGAAAAGCATTTAAATCTCATCATGATATCCTTGGAATGTACAAAAAAAATCAAACCATCTTGCATTATTAAACTTCTGCATGATTTCGGGGAAAACTTGTACCAATCTTATTCGTCTTGGTTTCAATTTGCTAACCTGGTCGCCTTTCTTTAGTGCCATTACTTTGTTTCACAACCTCTGTGCAAGGGTTTGAACTGAATAGGGTTTTGAATAAATGAGAGTTTCTTTGAATGAAGGGTGTAGTCGATATTTGACGTATATTTAAAATCCATGCAAAAACTTAACTGACACTTTGCATGATTAAAATCATAACTTCATAACCAAATTTCGACACATATGCTGACCGGTACAATCTTGAGCTCATTAGATTTTCACCTAGATTAGAAATATGATGTAATCATAATGGTTTGTCATTGTTGGATCTCCTGCATGATCTCATAACTGCTTCCATGATTTTTCGAGATTAAAAACATTTAAAATAATTATGATTTCAGATGCTGCAAGAATAACGAAATTCTTGTAGCGTCTTCCTTTTATTTAAATTTTCAACCTTAAACAAGAAAAAGACTATATATCATGATGGAAAACATTCTAATAGTCTTATTTCAAACTTTAACTCACTAAATCATAATAAAAATGCTCAAGAAAACAATAAAGCAAACCACAAGGTACAAAAAGAAAATAATTAGAGAGAAAAATCAATACTAGGATGAGGTAGGACAGGGGCAATTGGTAGGTAAATAATCATGAACGTATTTAAGGACTAACAGTAAGTATCTACAATCCTTGAAATTTTTCCATTAAAATTGGCCCTATATGATTCGGGTACATCTAAGGCAAACTCAAAATACCATTTGAGGTTAAGAAAGGGAGACAAGGCCAGGGAAGAGGAGGGTATAGAAGGGGGTTTGAGAATGGACCCTTTAAGTGACTTGTACATGCTAACTATAGGAGGAAAACCCTACCTCTATCATTCCTAATAAAGACCTTTGAAGGAAACTAATCAAGGAAAGAAAAATTGTCCTAAAGGGGTCCTTAGAGTAGGAAAATTGTCTACAAAAGTTCCCTAATTATCATTGAATCCCTCAATTCTAGAGGGGTGGGAGATCCCTCAAAAATTCTTTGTCTAGCAAAGATAGTAGTGGTGCATAAGTTATATGTGATCCTTATTCAAGAAACAATAGACGTGGATCAAAAAATGATATGGTTCATACAAAACATTTTGAACAACTAGGAATTTTTAGCTATAGATGTAATTAAGGGGGGATTAAACCAATTTGGTGTAGCCCAGGTGGTTGAGAGGATAATTTTTATCCTTTCCACCCAAGTTCTATTCACACAAGTGACATGTTGAGCTCTTAATGAGTATATTTTTGTAACACATTTGAGCCCTACTGTTTATCTAGCCTTGTGCCTTGAAGAGGGGTGAATATACTAAGTTTTGTTTATACAAATTTCCCATGCATAAAAAGAGAATTAATACATTATGGGAAATGGAGTAGCTAAAATAAGAACAAATTAGTAAATTCAATGAGATTATAGATTTGTGGGTGTCCCATTTCCAATACATTTATACAAAGCTAGCAAGGACCAATATAGTATAAATTTGGAAGTTACAACTCAATTTCCAAGTCATATGAGAAAGAAAGATTGTCAAATGTTAATGGTAGAAATATGAAAGGAGGAGTTAAAATTTGTCTTAACCTCCTCTGAAAGAGATAAGACCATTGGGCTAGATGGATTGCTAGTAGAATTATTTGTTGAGGTTTATGACCTACCAAAGGAGGACTTACATAAAGGGTTATTAGCGAGGGGAGAAGAATGGGAAAAATGATAGGGGTTTTCAACTCAACATTTATATCATGTATGCCCAAGAAAAATGAGCCATAAAATTTTGTTGATTTATGGCTCACTTCATTATGCAACTGCATATACAAAATAATTTAAAATATTACCAAAATAAGAATATTTTTTTTCTTGAGAAGTTATCTCATAGAAACAATATGTATTCTATGAGGGGAGAAACATACGTGATTCTATTGGCATGGTTCAAAAAGTATTTCTATCTATTAGAAAAAAAATGTCCAAGCAATGGTCATGTAACTAGATCTATCAAAAGCATAGGGTAGCACAAGATGAACATACATTAGGGTAAAATCATGAAGATGGGTAACACTTTTGTTTGTTTTATGACAATTTTTTTTTAATTTTAACAGGTTCTTCAACTTCCGGTAAACAAAAGTATTTTTTTATTTAGAATTTTACTTTGTTGTAAAAACGAAACTTGTGAAGAATTTTTCTAGCTTTCTACTCATTATTTTTCAATTTTTGTTTATTGAGATTTGATATGTCAATTTGGAAATTGTTTGACAATATGTTCGTTAAAAATGAAGGGAAAGATAACGAGTTACTTTTTACCACAACAATGTATCCATTATTAAACTTTTGTTTTTGACAAATGACCTATACTGCAACAATCTACAGAGACTCTATTTTGTGATGACTATAGTTTTGAATCTAACACATGAATATTATCATTTCTAGAACTTTTTGAAGTTGACCAATCTGAAAAAGTTACAGATTTAAAGATTATGAATACAAATTTTCCATAATTTTACACTGTGTATTTTTAGAGATATGGATTTTTCATTTCACCGAATCATAATCTCACCTAAAAATATTATGCAGTGATTTTTTTTATAAAATTAAATAAAATTAGATAAAAACAATGAAAATGAAAACAAACTATACCCAATGAAAGTATATTCAATTTTAAAAATGTTGGTATCAATTATGAACCTAAATTCTGAGTATTTGTAAGATTCCTCTACCTCCAAATATGAAGTAAGATGGAGAGAATTTGCAGTTTCCAGCAAACAATCCCATTTTCAGGTTTTCGGTCGAAACCTAGATTTTAATGGAATTCGTTAAAAATAAACGTTTTGACTGAAAAGTCTTTCGGACGAAATATTCTTTCCATGGGAAAATAATTCATCCAAAAAATATTGTACACGGATTTCGAGGGGACCGTTAAATTTGATGTGCAAATTTTCGACCGACAAAGGTTTCGGCCAAAAAAATTCCTAGCAACATTTTTTTGGTTGAAAAATTGCCACTAGGAATTTTGGAGACCCGGTTGTCACAAAAGTGTTACCCAGCTTCATGATTTTACCCATTAGATTGAAGGAACTTGTTTAGTGAAATGAACAAATATAGTGAAACCCAAAGGACGAGTAGGACAGTTCTTGAAAAGTACTTGAATCTTTGGGAAATCCTTGGAAGCTAAAAACTTATAGAGAATTCTAAAATATAAGGCATTATGGAATCAAATCATAGTAGATTAATATATTGGGCCTTGATCTTTGTAGGATTGGGTTAGTAACCCAAGGAATAAATTAGACAATATTTTTCTTTGATTAAGAATCAATTAGATTACAAAATAGAAAATGGAGGAGTAAGGATTGGGGTTGATCCATGGTTTGGGTGAAAAAATATGCTTATATGTCCTAAGGAGATGATAGAGATAATGCATGATACAAGAATACATACATTACACTAGGTGGTTTATTAGGCATCACCCACTTTACAACATCAAGGATATATAAATGTAATATCATTGGGTTTGTAAGGGGGAAGTGAATCTCTACAGAATAATCGTGTGGTTTTCTATATAAGATTCATGTTATATTGAAATATGAAGAAACATATTTAATATGGTCTAAGAATTAATCCCTGGGATAGTATTCAATAGGTTTGGGATATAAATATCTGTTCACATTTGTTGTAATCTAAGGGATTAAACTATCCATAGTTACATGTAGACAACCATATAATATAAAACAAGGTAATATACAAGCATGCATACATAGAAGGAGGGGAAAGAGAGAGAGAGTAACTATGGTACCAACAATAGGTAGTCTTTATTACTATGTGGTCAATCAGTCATCAACAACATACATCTCCTATTTCCATAATTTTATACATTACAATCAAGAAAGTATATTCAACTATCATAACTACCTTTGGATAGTCAACCAAACTGAAAACTTTAGTCAACTATACTTTTAGTTGACTCACTCTATTAAATTTTAGTTGACCATTCCTTTACAATGTCTCCCCTAACCTCAAAGAATCCTTGATATTGAAGAATTGAGGAGATGTGAGTAAAAAAGTTTTCAAAAGTGTAGGACATATGTTCCTATGGATATTCCATCTACATATTGTTAGTCTTAGTTGTTAGAGATGATTGATTCAATGAAATACTAAGGTTGAAGAATGCAAATGCTAGTTGCACATGTTGTGGATTTGATTGGATTGGTGGTGGTGGGGGGGATGTTTTCACAATATCTATACACACCTCATAAATATAAGGGGAAGGTTTCTTCAATCACTTTTAAAAATCCTCCCACTCTTCAATGTTTCGTTCTACTCTAATGTTTTTTTTTCATCTCATCCAAACTATCCAACTTATCCTACATTGTGGTTTCCTAAAATGAGATAAGATAGAGGTTATATTTCTTATGTATCTCATGTACATGTTTCTACATCTCGCAAATATTGTTGGTTTATCTAGTCCCCTCCAATTGTGAATTATTCTATTCTAATAACACTCTAATTACTATGTCATTGTGTCGACGGGCCATCTACAACAGAGTATGGGGGAGATGTTGTGTACATAACATTAACAGGTAATAAAAAGTAAAAAATAAAATACAAGTGAAAAATTACATAAGTCGTATATATATAAAGAATTACATTATTGGCTAAGATCTCAATTACAAAATTGCTATTATGTGGAATGCCTGAATAAAGGACCACAACCTCTTATTATATTTTTTGGGGTATAACTTGAGATGTCACTGGGATTTTAGAGAGACGATATAACCATGTGTCTATTCTTACACTTATAAGAGTGAAAACCAAAATTATACTTGAAAAAAAAGAGCAAATGTATAGTTGATTTCAACAAAAATGTAAAAGAAAAGGAGTATATAATTCATTTCAACACAAATGTAAAAAAACTGTAACATAGAAGTTGTAGTAATATTTTAACAAGTGCCATTGTAGTTAGGATGTCATGCCGAATAGTTTTTGGTGCATAGATTTGAATTCATGCATAATTTTGAATTATGACATATATTGTATCTGCATCTTGAAGAGGCATATACCAATACTAAAATCACATTAGTCCATGATCCTAAAACTAGTGTGGTAGGTGAAGTGGTGTGGTATTATTTATCAAATTTACATAAAATATATTCTTAATAGCAATAAAAATTATAGTAAAACTAACAAATAATGACATCCTTTTGTTATAATATAAGGAAACAAATTTATCTTAAATAAAGAGTCAACCAATTATTAAAATAAATAGTGAAGAGTTTCTATCCTTAAATAGAAATATAACATCAAGTAAATCATCCACTTATTAGAGTGTTATTAATTTTATAACTCTTTGACACAATTGGATAATTACTCAATACATTTAATAATGTAACTTTATTCATAACCATATCAATAACGACCATACAATTATTTCATCATATTCTAAAATATGATTGCTGGCATGTTTTACAGACAGTGTGTGCTTGTCATTGATGGCAAGATCAGAGTGTGCATTGATGGAAAAACAGGAACAACATAAGCTAAGGAGGATTAGCGTAGAGTTGCACGCAGTGTGTAGGTGTGCACCAGGGACGAGTTTAACTCATTGCCAAAGCTCAAGAGAGATAGCGTACTCAAGATCTCAGGAAGATCAAAGGTCGATGCCTTTGACACTTAGAAATTCTTCTAAGTAAGGAGGATGCATAAGCTCAGGTAGAGAAGCAACATTGATCGTTGGATCCCATTCAGAATTCCCGATGACCATCAGATCTGAATCCAGACAGGAGGAGTGCAAAGATGGAGGAAAGATCTCTGGCGTTAGATCCGAGCACAGGGTCCAACCATCATTGGATCAGGAAGAACCTGGACGTTCTTTAAAGTGCAAGATCGAAGCAGTGTTCCAACTCCATTTTCGAGTTTTAGCTATTGGGGTTTCGGGTACCGAAATTTGGAGTGTCGAAACACCTTGCAACAAGAATACAAAAATCACGATATGCGAAATCGCAATATGATCTGAGCCGTTGAATCAAGATCAGATATGGACAGTCAAATTATAGGACATGTGGTGAAATATTGTCATGTTGTTGACTGGAAAGTCAAAGGAACGTGGTTCCCTAACCTCTCGAATTCGCAATATGCAAAATCATGAAACTATCTTAACCGTCAGATCGAGGTTTGTTCTGGACCGTTGATCCAGCTCCATCTCAGAGTCTCACCTATCATGACTTGGAGTGATGAGAAACTCCATCTAAGGAACAATGAGATGCGAGATCGCGAAAAGATCAGAACCGTCGGATCATCAAGAACGTGGACCGTTGATCTGAGCTCCATCTCAGAGCTTCGCCTATCGCGACTTGGAGTGATGAGAACCTCCATCACAAGAATCATGAGATGCAAACTCACGATAAGATCTGGACCATCAATACACAAAGATTCTGGGCCATTGATCAGACTCCATTTCGGAGTTTTGCGAATCGCGACTTGGAGAGGCAAGAAACATAACCACAGGAGGTTTGAAATGCCGAAACGTGAAATTGTGAAATACTTTAAGGCTTGTGGTCTCAGCTAGTGGTCACACCATCGAAGAGATGAAGAGAAGAGTATGTGCAGACAAGCTCCTTTTCGGTGTTTCGAGGATCGTGACTTGGAAAGTTGAGAAACTTCACAACGGAATTAATGAAAAGGCAAAATGTGAAATCATGAAAAGCATGTTATGAACAAGCGCTTGGTCATGGCCATGGTCATATCAAGGAAGGAGCTAGCGTAGAAAATCTCTGTTTTGGAGTTTTGGAGATCACGACATGGAGACTCAAGATGTATCATCACAGAATCTCTGAATTGCGAGAGTGAGAAATGGGTAAATAACGCAAGAACTCATCAGAGTTAATCCAATGATGGAGGTGAACATGAGCATGATCGGAGGGCCAATGTTGATCCTCACAGTGTAACTGCTAGAAACCATTGATGGTTTCTACCAGAGGAGGCGAAGAGACTTCTTTGTGATTTCCAGAGGAGCTGAAGAGTTATAAGGAATCTGCCAGTGGAATGAAGACGATCCGTGGAGGAAATTGACAGCTAGATGAGGGTTGGAGCTTGTAACTGAAATAGAAAGGATGAGCTCGACTATAATAGAGAAGATGAAGAGCCTCAAGTGGTAGAGAGAAAAAGGAATCTCGGCATAACACCTAGTGATGATAGACACAAGGGTTTAACTGCCAGAGAAGCTGAAGAGTCGTAATGATGATCAGGCAGAGCACTTGATATGTGGAGGAAATTGGGCACGGTGTGAGAATGCAGAGGAATGGAAAATATTGCATGCACAAGGTGCACATAAGCTATATATACACGGTACATAGAAGAGATGTTGTTGTTGCTGCTGGAGTTGCTGTGGATGTTGTTGTTGAAGGTGATTCATGCGAGAAGAAGGAGCAGAGTGCAGCAGATGAATAGAACAGAAGAAGAAGTGTGAAGTGAATGGACATGGCGCACAAAGCATAAAAAGAAGAAGAACAGAATGGGCAACGGAGGCATGCTGGAAGACAGTGAGGAAGTCTGAGTAGCAAAATCTTGCAGAACAATGATGAGACTGGTAAGTTGTTATTGAACACTATATCACTGTAATAGGTTTCAGTGTTTCATATTAATAACCCAGGGTGGTTGGGAGGTGTTAGGAAGGACTGGTGTCCTCATAGGTTCAAGTGGGTGGTTGAACACAGGGAGTTGGTGCTTCCTTCTAGTTGGTGCTAGAGAAACCAGGGAGTTGGTGCTTCCTTCTAGTTTGGTGCTAGAGAAACCAGGGAGTTGGTGCTTCCTTCTAGTGGGTGCTAAAGAAAAATAGAGAGCTGGTACTCTCAGCAAGTTGCAGCTTTCAAAATTGAGGTTGTAGCCTCACAATGAGTTGGTGCTCATATGTATGATAATATAAAGAATGTAAATAATACTTATCATATAAAGAAGATGAGGTTTTTACCCTGTATGGGTTTCCTTGGGAAATATATGTCTTTGTGTTTCTCATATATGTGACTGATGTTGAATTTTCCATTGTTTATTTCCCTACACTATTGTGATCATGATTGAGTGCCTTGTAAAGATTTTAAAAGAAGCATACTTGTTTAAGAACGGTAACAACTGATTCACCCCCCCTCTCAATTGTCCAACAATTGGTATCAGAGCTAGCCCCTTTTATCTAAGGGTAGATCCTAGAGCTTAAACATGTCAATCCATGAAGGAAATTCAACCAATAAGGCTCCTCTGTTCAATGGGACAAACTTTGCCTTCTGGAAAGTTAGAATGAGAACCTACATAATGTCGTTAGGTGCAGATGTCCGGGATGTGGTAGATACTGGTTATGTAAAGCCAGTTGTGCTAGCTAATAAGGATGACAAACTAGAATTTAGTTTCAATGCTAAGGCTATGAATGCTATCTTGAGTGGGCTTGCAGAAGCGAAATTCGTAAAAGTTATGCACATAGGAACTGCCAAAGAAATGTGGGACAAACTCATCAGTAGCTATGAGGGTAATGAGAAGGTAAAGGATGCAAAGATTCATACCTACAGAATATAATTTGAACAACTAAAGATGAAGGAAGATGAAACTGTTGGAAAATACTTTCTGAGAATAGAAGAAATGGTAAATGCAATGAAGGCACTTGGTGAAACAATTGATGAACCTTCTTTAGTTCAAAAAATCTTGAGAACTCTCCCAGATAGGTTCAACCTAAAGGTCTCTGCTATAGAAGAACTTAATGATCTAAAAACCTTGGAGTTTGACCAACTGCTAGGAACATTGACTGCATATGAAATGAGAATAGTTAAAGATAAACCTACCTCTAGAGAAGCATCATTTAAAGCAGACAAGAATGAGGATTCTGAGCCCGATGAAATTGAATAAAAAATTATGAAGAGACTGAAGAAGGGATCAGGCAAATACAAAGGTAAACTGCCTTTCAAATGTTTCAACTATGGTAGGATAGGTCAGTTTTCAAATAAATGTCCCCACAAAGGAAAGGATCAAACATGTGATGATGACGATAAGTACAAACACATAAATTTCTTTAAAGAGAAAAACTTTAAGAAGAAAAGTCTGTGCGTAAACAATGATGATGATCCTTCAGATGATGAAGCTAATGACTCCTCTATTGAAGTTAACTAAATGACTTCATACTTATGGCCAAAGAGGATTATGATAATAAAATCACAGGGAGTGATGAAGAAGAAGTTGTGGTTGACATGGAAGG
>JASDQU010680882.1:7438-20254 GCA_032191745.1 Picea mariana | reverse complement strand
TGCTTGTCATAAAAGGTTTAAAGTCTACCAAATGGATGTCAAGTCAGCCTTTCTAAATGGAGATTTAAGTGAAGAAGTCTATATGGAACAACCAGAGGGTTTCAAACTGTCTGATAACCCTGACTTAGTATGCAAGCTGAAGAAAGATTTATATGGTTTAAAACAAGCCCCTCGATCCTGGTATCACAGACTGGATACGTATCTCAAAGACAAAGGGTTCAAGAGAGGAACAACTGACAACAATCTGTATATTAAAATAGAGGATAATGATTTGCTCATCGTATTGGTCTATGTAGATGACATCATCTTTGGATGTAATAAGGATTCATTGGTACAATGGTTTGCTTTTGCCATGGAGTCTGAATTTGAAATGTCTATGATAGGAGAATTGTCATTTTTTCTTGGTCTGCAAATTACTCAGAGATCCAAAGGGATGTTCATTTCTCAAGAAAAATATCTAAGAGAAATGATGAAAAGGTTTCAAATGGAAGATTCTAAACCTGTGGGTACACCTATGGTAACATGATGTAAATTAAACAAGGATGATGATTCACCTGATGCTGATCAAAGGTCATATTGATCAATGATAGGCAGCCTATTGTACATCACAGCATCTCGCCCAGACATAATGCATGCTGTAGGAATGGTAGGAAGATATCAGGTTGCACCTAAACAGAGTCATTTGCAAGCTGTCAAAAGGATATTCAGGTATTTGAAAGAAACAATGACTTATGGTCTGTGGTATCCCAGAAATCAAAATCCTCAGTTGACTGCTTATTCAGATGCAGTTTGGGAAAACTGTGTTGATGAGAGAAAAAGAACCAGTGGAGGAGCATTCTTCCTGGGTGACTCCTTAGTAGCCTGGCTTAGTGAAAAACAAGGTTCCATTTCTTTATCAACCACATAGGCAGAGTACATTGATGCTGCTACCTGTTGCACTCAAGTATTATGGATGATTCAAACACTTGCATACTTGGAGGTAAAATACACTACACCGATCCCAATTCATTGTGATAACACTAGTGCCATCAGTGTGTCTNCAAGCATATTCCCATAAAATATCATTTTCTAAGAGAGCAGGTCACCAATCAGATTGTTCAGGTCCATTACATTCCCACTACAGAACAAATTGCAGACATCTTTACTAAGCCCCTAGCCAAGACACCATTTGAATATCTCAGACAGAAGTTGGGTGTCATCCCGTCTCACATCTAAGAGAGTTCATTCTGTCAGGGGGAGTCCTGTATTGGTGGCATATCTGATACCTCCTAAAATTAATGCAACGGATCAGGGGAAGCATGTTTTCTTTGACATTGATGTCAAAGGGGGAGAAAAGAACAGGGGTTCCTTTGTGTCCATCAATGCCAAAGGGGGAGATTGTTGGCATGTTTTACAGACAGTGTGTGCTTGTCATTGATGGCAAGATCAAAATGTGCATCGATGGCAAAACAGGAACAACGTAAGCTAAGGAGGATTAGCGCAGAGTTGCATGCAGTGCGTAGGTGTGCACCAGGGACGAGGTTAACTCATTGCCAAAGCTCAAGAGAGATAGTGTAATCAGGATCTCAGGTGGATCAAAGGTCGAGGCCTTTGACACTTAGAAATTCTTCTAAGTAAGGAGGATGCGTAAGCTCGGGAAGAGAAGCGACATTGATCGTTGTATCCCATTCAGAATTCCCGATGACTGTCAGATCTGAATCCAGACAAGAGGAGCACAAAGATGGAGGATAGATCTTTGGCATTAGATCCGAGCACAGGGTCTGACCATCATTGGATTAGGAAGAAACTACACGTTCTTTAAATTGCAAGATCGAAGCGGTGGTCCAACTCCATTTCAGAGTTTTAGCTATAGGGGTTTTGGGTACCGGAAGTTGGAGTGTCGAAACACCTTGCAACAAGAATGTCAAAATCGCGATATGATCTAAGTCGTTGAATCAATATCATATCTGGACCGTCGAATCATAGGACACATGGCGAAAGATCATCATGTCGCTGACTGGAAATTCAAAGGAACGGGGTTCCCTAACCTCTTGAATTCGTGATATGCAAAATTGTGAAACTATCTCAGCCATCATATCGAGGTTTGTTCTGGATCGTTGATCCAGGTCCATCTTGGAGTCTCGCCTATCGCAACTTGGAGTGACGAGAACCTCCATCTAAGAAATAGTGAGATGTGAGATCACAAAATGATCAGGACCGTCGGATCACCAAGAACATGGACTATTGATCTGAGCTCCATCTCGGAGCTTTGCCTATCGCGACTTGGAGTGATGAGAACTTCCATCATAGGAATCGCGAGATGCGAACTCACGATAAGATCTGGATTGTCAATACACCAAGATTCTGGACCATTGATCCGACTCCATTTTGGATTTTCGTGAATCACAACTTGGAGAGGCAAGAAACATAACCACAGGATTTCCGTAATGCTGAAACGCAAAATTGTGAAATACTTTAAGGCTTGTGGTCTCAGTCAGTGGTCACACCATCTAAGAGATGAAGAGAAGAGTACGTGTAGAGAAGATCCTTTTCGGCATTTCAGGGATCGCGACTTGGAAAGTCGAGAAACTTCACAACGAAATTAACGAAAAGACGAAATGTGAAATCATGAAAAGCACGTTATGAACAAGCGCTTGGTCATGGCCATGGTCATATCAAGGAAGGAGCTAGTGCAGAAAAGATCTGTTTCAAAGTTTCAAATATCGCGACATGGATACTCAAGATGTCTCATCGCAGGATCTCTAAATTGTGAAAGTGCGAAACGGATAAATAACATAAGAGCCCATCAGAGTTAATCCAATGATGGAGGTGAATATGAGCACGATCGGAGGGCCAATGTTGATCCTCACAATGTAACTACTAGGAACCATTGATGGTTTCTACCAGAGGAGGCGAAGAGACTTCTGTGTGATTTCCAGAGGAGCTGAAGAGTTATAAGGAATCTGCCAGTGGAATGAAGACGATTCGTGGAGGAAATTGATAGCTGGATGAGGGTTGGAGCTCGTAACTGAAACAGAAAGGATGAGCTCGACTGTAACAGAGAATATGAAGAGTCTCAACTGCCATAGAGAAAAAGGAATATCGGCATAACACCTAGTGATGATAGACACACGGGTTGAACTGCCAGAGAAGCTAAAGAGTCGCGATGATGATCAGGTAGAGCACTTGATATGTGGAGGAAATTGGCATGGTGTGAGCATGCAGAGGAATGGAGAATATTGCATGCACAAGGTGCACATAAGCTATATATACATGGTACAGAGAAGAGATGTTGTTGTTGCTGCTGGAGTTGTTGTGGATGTTGTTGTTGAAGGTGATTCATGCGAGAAGAAGGAGCAGAGTGCAGCAGCTGAATAGAATAGAAGAAGAACTGTGCAGTGAATGGACATGGTGCACAGAGCATAAAAAGAAGAAGAACAGAATGGGCAACGGAGGCATGCTGGAAGACAGTGAGGAAGTTTGAGTAGCAAAATCGTGCAGAACAGTGATGAGACTGGTAAGCTGTTATTGAACACTATATCAATGTAATAGGTTTCAGTGTTTTATATTCATAATCCAAGGTGGTTGGGAGGTTCTAGGGAGGACTGGTGTCTTCAAAGGTTCAAGCGGGTGCTTGAACACAGGGAGTTGGTGCTTCCTTCTAGTGGGTGCTAGAGAAAAACAGAGAGTTGGTACTCTTATCAAGTTGTAGCTTGCAAAACAGAGGTTGTAGCCTCACAATGAGTTGGTGCTCATATGTATGATAATGTAATGAATGTAAATAATATTTATCATATAAAAAAGAAGAGGTTTTTACCCTGTATGGGTTTCCTTGGGAAATATCTGTCTTTGTGTTTCTCATATATGTGACTAATGCTGAATGTGCCATTGTTTATTTCCCTGCATTATTGTGATCATCATTAAGTTCCTTGTAAAGATTTTAAAAGAAGCATAATTGTTTAAGAACGGTAACAACTGATTCACCCCCCCTCTCAGTTGTCCAACAATGATGGTATTTGACTCCATTATTTTGGTTTTATACAATATTCATTTAACTTTGGTTGCATTCTATTTTATTAATATTCATCGTGACTTAGTCTATTTTGTGTAGATTTTCTAATTATTGATTTTTTTCTACACATACATAGGAGGAAACTCCTAAAATATATTAGGATATAAGAAACTTGGAGATGGAAAAAGGAGGTTGGGAGAGAATAATCATAGATGAGAAACATTGGGTAGAATAATTTCATAGAATAATGGTGATAACTGTAAATTCTCTTGCAAATTTCCTTACAAGACTATTAAAAAAATATTATGAAATAATAATTGCACTTCACGTGTATTTATTTCACTCACATGAATTTAATGAACTCAATGAATACATTCCATAGTTATCTAACATTAAAACTCCAAACTTAGGTTATCTATGTTTGAAAAAAAATTGCATTGTGTGCATGTTCTATAATTAAAAATAAAAACTTAGGTATAACCTATGATTGAAAAACCTCATTTGGTTAGAGCTCGACCAAAAGACATTGTGGGAAAATGAGATGTGCAATAAAAGTGGTTTAAATATTTTGAAAAAATAATAATTTTGTTAAGCATATGTATAACATTGGATAACAATAAAAATATTTATAGTCAAGGAAAACTAATGAATGATCAAGGATGAATAACATGCTATAATCCTTTAAGAGCAACTAATAAAGAAAACAAAATTTTGTAGAAGATAGGTAAATGAAAAAAAACTAAATAAATGAAAATATGAAATTATAAGATTATGTACTAATAAAGAAAATAAAATTTTGTAGAAGATAAATAAATGAAATTATAAGATTATGTAGACAATTATCATAACTGCATAATCCCACACTATTGGGGACCTTTCAGTGACTGGATAATTAATATTTATCGTGAACAAATCTGAAATTATTTGTTTCTATACATTGTTAGTTTTTTAGCTCGGGAGGTAGTCTGCATGTTTTGTCTTGTATGTGGATGTTACCTTATGTTGACACTAGTAGACACTTAAATTTGTAAAGTGGTTCTTTTATTAAAGTGCCTTTTTAATAAAGTGTGCCTTCTTATTTTAAAGTGACTTTATTTCATAAAGTGCACTTATGTAATAAAATGAAATGTACTTTAATATTTTAAGTGATTTATTTTGGAGGGAATGAATCATGGGCCTTGATCTTGTAAAGGCAAGATTATATCTTGGCCTTTAGATTTAGGGTTGGGTAAGGTGAAAAGACACTTTGGAGGGGAAATGTCATTTTCATTTTTATAAAATAATGCATTGGTTAGTGTGCAAGACATAAGAGAAGAATATTGAGAGAGAATTTTCGAGTAGGCTCGAGAGAGGAGAATTAGGACAATAAAGAGGGCACATTTCCCAAGACAATGTGGGAAAAAATCCCAAGGCCACATCTCTATTTTAGTGTTGAGTTATTTTTATACTATTGGAGGTCATACTATACAGATCCGTATAGTTCGTACAACAAGGAAAAGAGGGCACGGAAATTGAGACAATTTTGGCACAATTTTTGAGGTTTTATTGAGGGTTTTACGTACTGTTGCTGGGTCACATAGAACAATCCGTACAACTGAATGTGTGCATGGATTTCAAGATATATTTTTCTGGGAGGGTCGTACAATAGTACGAACTTGGCACAAATTACGAGGCATAATTTTTGGGACTGTTTTTAGTGTGTTGTAAGTGGATTTCTCTTGCTGCAAATTGTGATGTTGTTGTTGCTAATTGTCTGAAAAAATATTAACTTGCTGATTTTTGTCATTAAAATTCTACATGGTATCAGAGCTTGGTCTCTGAGTGACAATGAACAATGATATTTTTGGGAAATTTTGAAAGGGGGAAATTTTTTTATTGTTTTCCTTGAGCTGTGATAGGGAATATGGATGCATGCATTAGATTTGAGGATCAGTTGAATGGATTTTCCAACTATTTGCAGTGGAAGGTCCATATGTGAGTTGTTCTCAAGGAGAACAAGATTTGAAACTATGTCAGTTCTATTGTTGTGGTTCCCACAACAGATCATGTTTCTTAGGATTTGCATGAGGTCAAGGAGGAAAAATCTCAGAGGATTATTATGGATGGGGGTGAAGGAACACCTTATCCCACACTTGGTTGAGAAGAAGACAACCAAAGAGATGTGAGATGCACTTCAAAACTTATTTGAGGCGAAGAATGAAAACTGGAAGATGGCCTTGAAGGCTAAGTTGCATGATACCAAGATGGGTAAGGAGGAGAGTGTTTCTTCTTATCTTACCCAAGTAGCTCAAATGAAAGATGAGTTGGCTTCTGTTGGGGAGGTCATATCGGATTCAGAGTTGGTGAGGATAGCCTTAAAAGGCTTCACCAAAGAATGGGAAGTCTTCGTGAAGTGTGTGGTGGGTCGTGGTCATATTCCAGATTGGAGTATACTATGGGATGATTTCACTCAGGAGGACATCTGAGAAGGATCTCAGAGCAGTGGACATAAGACATATGGAGCTGATGAGAACGTTTCTCTTTCTACAAAGAGCAAGAAGAAAGGAGGTTCCGGGAGGGACTTGAGTAAAGTCAGATGTCACAGTTGTAACCAGGTGGGGAACCTTGATTCTCATTGTCCTAAAAGGAAGAAAAAGAAGAAGGAACCAAAGGGGCCTGATACAACTACTATAATAGCCATGGAGGACTTTACTTCCAAGTTTGATAGGGAATTTTCTTTGGTTACCCTAGTTTCCAGTGTCAATAGCAAAGGATTTGGGGGTGATATTAGATGGATTGTGGATAGTGGAGCCTCTTGCCACATGATGAGAATCTAGAGAATATTCATAATTATCATAGAGACAGGTGGTAAATGAAGGTGTTATGGCGCAATATGTACGTGGAGTTGGAAAGGTTAGATTCTGACTCGAGTATGGAGGATTCTTGGAGTTTGATGGAGTTTTGTTTGTCCCAAGGTTGAGGGTTAACTTTCTCTTAGTCTCAACCTTGGAGGATGTAGGATATTGTACATTTTTCAAGAGGGAACATGTATTTATCTATAGGGAGGGAGTGGACCCAGTGGAACTATAGGTGACCAGTGATCTGGTGGACAGGTTGTATATGTTGCAAGGAAAAGCTTCAGGGTATGATTCAGTGTCATATGAGGAGCAAGAGGAGGCTCCTGAGACTGCGGTGGTACCAAGGATTAAATATTGCATTCTGAAAGAAGAGAGTGAGTCTCTTGTGAGCACCAACAGGAATCTCAGCTGGTGTGGTCGAACCAATGCTCAAGGTGGATTGTATTCTCCAAGGAGCTCAGGGTTCCACATAACTGTCAGGAGAAGATATTCTAGTTCAAGTTATGTGCAAGTTTTGAGGATGGTTCCAGGTTCAGAGGGAGCTCCTATTGCGCACAGTGTGATGGAACCAGACAATAGTGATGGCAGCGAGTACTTCCCATGCAAAGAGGGAGTGTTATATTTTTAGCTAAGGAGGTACTCTGCATGTTTTGTCTTGTATGCAAATGTTACATTATTTTGACACTACTAGGAAGTTAACTTTGTAATGGGTTTTTATAAAGTTCTAAAGTTGTTCATTTATTAAAGTGACCTTCTTATAAAGTGTACCTTCTAATATTAAAGTGACTTTATTTCATAAACTGCACTTATGTAATAAAGTGAAATGTACTTTAATATTTTAAGTAATTTATTTTGGAGGGAATGAATCATGGCCCTTGATCTTGTAAAGACAAGATTAGATATTGGCCTTTAGATTTAGGGTTGGGGAAGGTGAAAAGACACTTTGGAGGGAAAATGTCATTTTCAGATTTATAAAATAATTCATTGGCTAGTGTGCAAGACACACGAGGAGATTGAGAGAGAATTTTTTAGTAGGCTTGAGAGAGGAAAATTAGAGCAACAAAGAGGACACATTTCCTGAGAGAAAATGGGCACAAATCCAAAGGGAACATGTTTGTTTTAGTGTTGAGTTATTTTTATTCTATTGGAGTCTATACTGTACGGATCCGTACAGTCCGTACAACAAGGGAAAGAGGGAACGAAAATCGAGGCAGTCTTGGAACAATTTTCGAGGCTATATTGAGGGTTTTACTTTCTGTTGATGGGTCATACAGAATAGTCCATACAATTGAGTGTGTGCATGGATTTTGAGGTACATTTTTCTAGGAGGGTCGTACAACAGTACGAACTTGGCATGGATTATGAGGCAGAATTTTTGGAACTATTTTTAGTGTGCTATAAGTCGATTTCTCTTGCTGGAAATTTTGATTTTGCTACTAATATGTATTTTCCTAAAGATGAATAATCAGACCTCTCTCTCTCATTGGGTTTCCCCACCTTGGGGTTTTCCCTAGCTTTTGCCTAAATTTATGATTCATTCATGGGTGATTGGATGTTGTTCATTGTATTTGTTTCTGCTGCATAATTAGTTAGCAATGTGTATTTCTGCTTATGGAAATTTTTGAATGTGGGTTTTAGACATTTAAGAGTTCATGAAATACAATTATCTCTAGGTTACTAAGTGTGTGACATAATATTAGCTTGTTGATTTTTGTCATTAAATTTTTGCATACACTGCTTCCCATGTTCACATGGAGAGAATAAACATGCAAGCGATTATCCATAGAGCATGAGAGTTTGGTAAGAATTGGTAGCCATGGGAAGGGTATGAAACAAGTTTAGGTTTAATGTGAGTAACACAAGTTTCACAATTTTAAGCATTCCAATAATGATGTGGTAACTTGAAACCAACATATTAAACGAAGTGTTTTGGGTATGCATATAGGAGTGAAAACCATGTATTAATTAATTAAAAGAAGTGTTAATATGTCACATTCATAACACTTGATAACATTTCTACATCTTTGACGTTCACGACGGTCACAACAGAAAACCAAGCTCAACAAAGAACTCATAGCCAACCCAAAGAACATTCCAACGTGGTAATATGTTATAACCAACCCCAAGAACATTCCAACATGGTAATATGTTATAGGGCATATTAATCTATGTTATCGTCGTTAATGCCATTGTAGTTTATTTTATTGTTTTGTTTTTATTACATATTCCAGGTTGGGGACAATCCTACAATATCAAAAACTTCAAACTAAGGAAAATTATAGCTTGTATTCAATTCGATAGAGGACGCTTTTGTTCAGATCCTCTATGAGTAGAGCCATTATTACGCCTATAGGCATACACCTATTAGAGGTGGGTACATTTAGTTGGAGTTTAATAATAGATCAACATTTAATGGATACAATTTCACATGATTTAAATATTCTTAATCGTCAAACAAACAAAATCAAAGACTCTTATTTGAAGCATTAACTTCCCCGCATGACCAAAAAAATCATGTTCATCGTTAAAAGGGTGATGAACGTGATTAGAAAAAGAACATTATATTACTTTAGATTTGCCCCCTTAAATTTCTTACTGAGATACGTGAAAATTTGTGAGTCGGTGGAACGCTTCAACTTATTTACAACATGTAACCTTGGTCGCACCTTATTTACCACATGTAGGATTGGTGGGATGTGTGGATCTAAATGATCGTAAACAAACATTTAGTGGGGCACTTCACCTTAAACACATTTACTAGGTGCATGGAGCACCTCCTTACCATCTATTTCGACCTGTTCTGACCTATTGACACCCTTCGGTTGTTATTTTCCTAGCTTACGATGCATTCTATCAGTGCCATATGTCCAATAATACAACAACTAATAAATAAAATATAAAAATATATTTATATTTCTAGCCATGTGTTTAGTTTATGCCCTCATACGATTTTTTTTTTATTGTTACCACTCCCAAGTCATTTCCTTTTCAATTTGTGGGAGGTGTGGGAGCTTCTTCCACGTTCGTAACCTCGGGTTTATGTAAATAAGAAAACACTGGCCATTTCTGTATTTGCAGATCTAGATTGCAATTCAAGAAAGGTAGTATAGAGGAGAACACTAAAGCAGAAGAATAGAGGAGAGGAGGAAACAATCTTACAAAAACAACATTAGCATCAACAAAGAGGTTAGAAACAAATGTTCTCTGCATTTTCGTTTGTTTTCTGGTTATGATTTTATATTTGTTTGTCCATTAAATCGATGGATTTTAAATTGCATGTGCTCCCTTGTCTTTTTGCATGTTAAATTGTGCCCTTGTCTATATGTCGATTTAAATAGCATGTGCATCATTGATAGATAGTTTGATTCATATCATACCGGAACTCGCGGTTTTAAAATGAGTTTAGCCTCAACTTTCTCCTGCTTAATTTTACCCACAAGTCTTAGAATTTCAGTTTTAATTTTTGTGTCATATATATTCATTAAGCATAGGGTTTTAAGTTTTTAGGTATTTTCCTCATCGTATACGGTTTTGTCGAATGAAAAAGTTCTATGTTGTAATATGCGATATATGGTGTAAATCAAGTTCTTAGAATTAAATATTTCAACATGTTAAATCTATTTATATGTTAAGAAATATAATTTAAACAACAAAACAAAATCAGTTTGACCCAAATTTATATTTCTATTGCATATTTCTCCATCTTCAATGCCTTCAATACCTCGTGGATCTTCCATCTAAGTCGTTTTTGAAACTCGTGATGCAATACAAAAATTAAGTGAAAATGCATGAGTATGTACATTGCATATTCACCAATCATTAATCGTAGCTATCGTCAGTAAGATTACAGTTACCATTTTTCATTTTTTATATCTTCATCTTTTGTACTCCCCATCTGCACACTAATATATCCATATCCAGTCTGTATAGCATTGCACGCTATTTGGTTGGGTTCCTTCCGAAGATTATCATTGCCAAACATAAATCTATCTCTATTTCGGGCACAAAAAGCAACCCTGAAATCCAGAACGAGCATCTTAGTGGTTTTACCTGGTAATGAATCTTTATTCTTAAAACAAATTCAAACAAGGTTGAACTTTCTAAGAATTTGTTCGTCACATTTTTGGAATCAACTGTGTCCATGTTTTAGATACAGTGTAGGAGGGATTGTGGGGTTTTCTCCCAGGCTATGTCATTAACTCAAAACCCAGAGGGTTACACTGGACATATCCATGAAAACGAAGAAGTATGTAAACCATCAACACAATTTTTAAAATTTGAATTGGATATAGAACAAAAAGTGACATTTGATTTACAGTAGGTTAGTAACGGTGAATTGTCTCACTCTATCGAATTTGGCTCGGCTAATGGGGGAGAACCTTGGGATAATGGATAACCATGACAACAAACGATAATGTGTTAACCTTAGTTCAACTGCATTATGTTCTGCATTATGTTCTGGATGGGCAGGGAGATCAAAGGCATAAAGTTGTCCGAAGGGTTAGGCATGGGAGTATCGACGGGTAATTCACAATCGAATTCAACAGGATCCAAACTCGATTAGTTGTTTCTACTAAATATATTAATCCATACGTAATATGAAATACATAATATGAAATTAACTAGTACAACCACATAATTGTGGTTAACAATTGAGGATAGACATATTTAATTTATAAAGTGCTAAACTCTAAGTAAGGTTTGTAAATGAAATACGTCTATCAACTTCCATTGACTACAATTATGTGATTGTGCTAATATATATATTCTTTTCCTAAAAAAAAATAGTAGTCTCAGAGAATAACTACTTGTGTGTCAGGGAAGTGCTTGTACTAGACTGGTATATCTCATACATGCGTATGGGAGGCGATTTGCGTATTTTCATTCAAATTAAGAGCATAAGTTTCTAACAAATCACATCTGTGCCCATTTAGAAAGAGATAATGATGAAGTATATACTGATAAAAAAAATGAGCAATCTCCATGAAGCTTAGCCACGTACTGATAGATCATTTAACAGAAAGAGGTGAAGTTTTTGGGTAAAAATCCCCTCTACTTTACTTGATTTTTTTTTATTAATATTTTGTTTCTGAAAAATACCATTCTATCACCATTCCTTCTTGGATGATTGTAAGCATGGAGTAATATATTTATTTATCTATATGACTAAAAAAATTGGGTAGGGTACCTACATTAAAAATAGGATAGGGTTCTTTCATAGACTTGTAGATACAAATATACAATTGACAAATTATTTTTGTTAAAAAATTATATTTTAACATCTATGTCAAGGATATGGATTTACTCCTTAGTTTTTAGGAACATTAGAATTCACTTAAAAAGTGGATTATCATGTTTTGATTAGAATCTTTTGACTGGTTTTAGTGAAATTAACACATCATTAATCATACTTATAGTGTTTTTGGTTTGGTTTTAGTGGAATTAACACATCATTAATCATACTTATAGTGTTTTTGGTTTAGATACTAGAATTCACTTAAAAGGTGGATTATCATGTTTTGATTAAAATATTTTCACGAGCTTTAGTGGAATTAACACATCCATAATAATACTTATATTATTTTTGGTTTAGATACTATAGTTAGTTATGGTAAAATAAATAACTAAGCTAGTTAAACAAACACAAATGAATTTATAAAATAATATATAGAATTTATAAAATGTTTAAATAAAATATCGATTCCAAATTCTCATCCGGAAATAACCATGTACAACATGATATGAGAAAATTCTCATCGGGAAATAACCATGCACAACATGATATGAGCAGTATTAGAGTATATAATTTAATAACAATCCATCTAAAAGCTACCAATAATAGAAACACTAATACGACCAATATCCAAAACACTAATACGAGCAATATCCAAGAGAGGTGTATAAATAACATTACATGCCAAGGAAATATGAAGATTTGGGGATGTTACATATTTATTTTCTAAATAATATATATATATATATATATAT
>JASDQU010680881.1:47147-71658 GCA_032191745.1 Picea mariana | reverse complement strand
TTGTCTTGTCTCGCAAACAGGTGCATTCATCAGTGGATTGTTCTCTTTGACTATCTCTTCTTGGGCAGCAATCTGTGAAAGGGAACTTCTTGACCTTGTCCTTTATCCCTCAGCCTTTCATTAACCCAAATTGCCTTAGGGACGTCTCCCTTGGACTAGCCCTCCTAAATAGAAAGAGCCCCCCATCGAGGTGACAGTGGATGGGGAAGCTCCTGTTACGCCGGTTTCAAGCCCTGACTCAAGCTCTTTGGACCTTTCCTACAAACCGTGTGATAACAAAACCAAATTCAACTATAACTAAACATAAATATTTTAAATAATTACAAAATAAGTAATAAAAATAAAATCAAATCAACTCTATCGAAACATGCTAAACCATATAATCAACTTAAACCAACCGTGACCCATCAAAGTTATATTTTATTCATAAGTCAAATATTAAACATGTTACATAAACAAAAACCATAGTCATGAGTAATTTTCTATTAAGATTATATACTACCATAATAACAACAATGACATTTTAAATGGGTTTAAGCTATTGTGACCCATCAAAGTTATATTTTATTCATAACTCAAATATTAAACATGTAACATAAACAAATCAAAGTTATATTTTATTCATAACTCAAATATTAACCATGTAACATAAACAAAAACCATAGCCATGAGTAATTTTGTATTAAGATTATTTTACTACCATAATAACAACAACAATGACATTTTAAATGGGTTTAAACTATTATTTTTTAATGTAAATATGATAATTCCATAAGAAAAAGAAAAGACCACATCAAATAAATCTTTAAGAAAATCATAATATATGTAATGAGTAATTTTCTTTTAAAATTATTTTACTACATAATAATAACAACAATGACATTTAAAATGGGTTTAAGTTGTTGTGACCCATCAAAGTTATATTTTATTCTAACAACAATGACATTTTAAATGGGTTTAAGCTCTTGTGACCCATCAAAGTTATATTTTATTCATAACTCAAATATTAAATATGTTACATAAACCATTATATTTTATTCATAACCCAAATATTAAACATTTAAAAAATTCATAGTATATGTAATAAGTAATTTTCTTTTAAGATTATTTTACTACATAATAATAACAACGATGACATTTTAAATGGGTTTAAGCTGTTGTGACCCATCAAAGTTATATTTTATTCATAACCCAAATATTAAACATGTTACATAAACCATTATATTTTATTCATAACCCAAATATTGAACATGTTACATAAACCATAGCCATGAGTAATTTTGTATTCAGATTATTTTACTACCATAATAACAATAACAATGATATTTTAAATAGGTTTAAGGTGTTATTCTTTTTAATATAAATATGAGAAAAGACCAAATCAAATCAATCTTTAAAAAATATATAATATATGTAATTTTATTTTACTAATAAATTTATTTTTTAACAATATTGACATTTTCAATGGTGTTTAAAGTATTATTTTCCGTTTTAAGTATGCCATCATAAGGAAGTGAATGCTAAACCAAATCCAAATGCATCCTTTAAAACAAATATAGTAAATATAATTTAATTTGTTAATATATTTTTTTTTAATTAAAATTATATAATTTATAATAAAATGATAAAATTATATAAAGTTTGGATAATTTTATAAACAATATAATTTCATAAAAAAGATGGTATAGTTAGAACACATTATGTAGAATATATTTTTGGATAAACATTGTGTACATGGTTTTTGAAATGACAGTCCATCCATCACGAGGACAACAAAAAGCTCATATGTAGGAAATGAGTGGAGAAGTTTTGTATTTAAATATTTGGATAGGAAAAATTAATTAGTGGAGAAAATACATATACCAAGAGATCAAATTAGCCGTTAAAAATGAAAAGTACTAAAAAGGTTGGAGATGAAATAATAATAATATTAATTGTTAGAATAATGTTAAAACTTCTAGAGTAATCGTGAATTTAGAATGTTGTTAGAGATTTATTCATAGTTCATAGGTTCTACAACATTCATTACCTATGACATCAATGCATAGTATTTAAGCCTTATAGGTGATTGAGTTTGACGTGATGACCTCCTTGGTTCTTCAGTGCTTTCATCTCTTCTCCTACTCTATGGTGACTCTTCTCCACTTGGTGTATCATGACTACTTGAAGTGTCCATACTTATTTCATTCCATTATTGAACATGTACCTATCCTTGTTCCTGTTTAACCATTGCATATATTCCGACATGCTCATCATTATAATTATGCCAAGCATCAACATCATTGATTGTGTCACCTCTATCTACATTCTCATGAAACACCATATTTGTACTTGCAAACAATTTATGTGAATTGGGGTCAAACAATTTGTATGTTTTTTTTATCAATGTAATACCCAATAAAAACACACTTGATTGATTTTTCATCAAGTTTTCTTCTTTCATCCTTTGGAATATGTGCAAAGGCAGTGGATCCAAACACTTTTAAATGAATGACGTTAGGTTTATAACCATGAAAAACCTCAAAAGGAGTTTGGAAATCTAATTTCTTAGTTGAACTTTGATTCTTTAAATAAACAACAGTATTAATAACTTCTTCCCAAAAACCATTAGAAATGTTTTTACCTTGAAGCATACTACGAGCACACCCCACCAGTTTTTTGTTCCTTATCTCAAAAATACCATTTTGCTGAGGTGTATAAGGTATTTCAAATTGTTGTTGGATTCCATTAAATTTACAATAACTTTTAAATTCTCCTCATGTATATTCACCACCCTGATCAGATCTGAGAATTTTAATACATTTTCCTATTTTTTTTCTAGCCATATCTCTGAATTCTTTAAAATACTCAAATACATCACTTTTTCTCCTTATGAAATAGGCCCAAGTATATCTAAATCTATCATCAACAAAAATAAGAAAGTATGAAACACCATCAAGTGACCTAGTTTGTATAGGTTCACATACATAAGTATGAAATAATTCAAGTATATCAATTTGTCTTTTCTCTATATGTATGGGAAACTCCTCTCTATGATGCTTACCAAGTGCACATGCTTCACATGGAAAATGATCATTCTTCATAAAATGCATACCTTATACCATTGTTTTTATTTGCAATAACATCAAATCATTGTAATTGAGGTGCCCATACATGCGGTTCCATGACTCTTTTGTTGACAATGTTGTGGATGCCAATGCAACATGACGGTTCATTGTCACATCCAACTTATACAATCTGCCAACTCTGGTCCCTATGGAAACAATCCTATAGTGATCCTGGACATCTTTTACAACACACCTCAACTTACCAAATTCCAGTTTTAAATTATTATTAGTGGTAGTTGAAATAGATATTAAATTATTTTTAATACCAGGAACACACATCACATCATGAAACTGTCTCAATTGTCCATTAGGTAAGTTCAGACTTATTACTCCATATCCATGAACTTTATGTGATATGTTGTCTCCTAAATAAATGTTCGCGCGATCAATGTTTTCATAATATTCATCATACCATTCTTTATGATAAGACATATGGGTTGATGCACCAGAATCTATGAGCCATGCATTCTCATCATCAATTTCAACAGACAATGCAACTTGAGAAATAAACAACTTAATATTTTTAAATCCCTCATTGACTTAAGTGTCTTTATGCACACAATTTCCATTATGCCTTTTATATCTTTGATTAGACTCGTGATTCTTTCTTTTATAACAATCTTTAGTAAGAAGTTTGAGTTTTCCACAATATTCACATTCAATATTTCTCTTAACATAAGAATCAGAATGTGCCATACCTTTCTACTTTGCTTGAAACCTACCTTTGTTCTATACCTCCTTGTTCCTCAGAACAACCGTGAGACCTGAGACCTTAAGTGGTCAAAATAAATCGGATGAATCCTGGGATTGAGCATTGCTTATGTATCCTAGAGGTCTTAACCATGCATGATAGGTTGGGAGGGTAGTTATTTTAATATTAAGTGACATGGTTGATCAATTATTTGTATTTTTCTTCAGTTAATTGTGATGTGTTGAACTGTGTCGCTATTTATGTTTATGTGTTGATCATGTGTCGCTATTAATTATGTCAATGTGTTGGCTTTGTGTCGTCATCGATTACGATGATGTGTCGCTTGTAATGCTATTAATTTTTTATGGTGATGTTAATTTCCTATGCCAAAAAAAAAAACAATTACCTTTGAACATCACTATTCGTTGTCATAACAAAGGGGTCATCAGAGGGATCATCTTCTCTTCTTGGAATTCTATTTTTCCTTTATTATTTTCCTGTGGGGATGACTTCTCTTATAAGGTATTATTCAACTCTTCAATGGTATTCCTTTGACTTCTTTGAATCTTCCTCTCTAAGAAAAGTTGTCGAGAAGGGAATATCTCCCACTGCTACAAAACATCAACATATAAATCATACTTAGGTATGAAAACATAAATCACAAGATGGGAACGAGATATAAAACTTACCCATTCTTTTACAATTAGAGTATATGTTAGATACTAAGAGTATGTGTCTCTGATGGTAGTGCGAACCTATAGAACCATCAAAGAAAACAAATTAGCGCAGAGATGGAACTAAAACAAGAACCGAAAAAAGTGAGAAAAAATCCACATTTATTAAAGCAACAATATTCTCATGAGTGTCTCCATAACCTATCATGTCGCTTTGGTTGAAGGTTATCTTGTAAATCAAACTCCTCACATAATTCTATGAAACCCTAAGTCGATAGAGTGGGGGAAATACCCCAAAGCTCATCAATTAACAACAAAAATGGAAGTATGGTATGATAGAAATCTCGGTTTCCAAATAGTAGTAATGTAGTCGTACATGGTTGCGTGTAGTACTATGAGTCAACTCAAGTAGTGGTGCGACGTGGATGCCTATGGCATATTTAAATATTGTAATTAATTTTTTCAAACCATAATATTAATAATGTCGTGTTAACCAAGGTATTTAAGTGATGTGACGTGTATGACCTTGTCAACTCGGGCATGGTCGTGGTAAAGTGTGAAACCTCTAATGTCAAATGCTCGAATTAGATGACAAAGGGATTAAACCTACAATTCATAACCCATGAGAATGGATAAATCTATAAGGTATATAAATAATATAATATAATATAATATGAAGAACGAGGATGTATAGGAATAACCTTAATTTGAAAGGGATCCTATACATCCTAGTTATTCATATTATATATATAATCTTGGATTGTTATCAATAATAAAAACTAGTTTATGGATGGACTAATAGTATTGATAATTAATATATGGATTCTAGATTGTGTTATAAAACATTTAATGCTTATGGATCATATTACCAATAAGGGTTAGTAATTTTACCCACGATGACGTGCACAAAAGGAAGAGTAATCACTAGAAACAAGTAAGAGCAGTTTAGTATTACGATATGAATGAATATGTAATGGGATAGTAGGCAAAGGTAATGGTGGTACCTGTGATGAATATTTGATGTATAGTTATACAAGCATACATTATTAATGAGAATTAAAAAAAATAGTAGTATTAGGAGACATTA
The DNA here is from genome assembly GCA_032191745.1 of Picea mariana. NCBI lineage: Eukaryota > Viridiplantae > Streptophyta > Pinopsida > Pinales > Pinaceae > Picea > Picea mariana. The sequence continues at coordinate 66,099 of JASDQU010680881.1, read as the reverse complement.
CAAATGGTATCATAGCATGGTTCAAACAATAAGGTCTTATGGGCTCATGGTGAACATAAATTTTTCTTAACAAAAAATATACATCTATAAATATTTGAAGAGAAAAAGAATTGGTGTCAATTATGTTTTTGGACATATCAAAATCAAATAACAAGTTTCATAGCTGAAGAACCTAGTAAATCAACACCAAGTGGTCCACGGATGTATGTGGAATTAAACAATAAACAACCACAAGATAACATGATAGGATTGTTGGAAACCATGCATAGCATAAAAACATAATTATACTGTATCAAAGAAGATAATGAAAAACTAATAAAGGTTAGTAAAGAACAAGAGCTTAATGAAATCCTACTTAAAAACATGACTCATATGAAACAATTCAAAAATGTAGGAAATAATTCCAACAATGCTAAAAAGGAATTATCCAATTAAGAGTCACACATGTGTAAATACCATCTAGCGATTAGTGATAAAATAGAGTTTTTAACTGAAGGAAGTAGCGAGGATAACTCTGAAAGAAACACCTTACACATGACTGTACCCAAAACCAATAAAATAAAATGGCATGAGAATCAATTCTTTGGTGAGTTTAAAAATATCAGACCACCCAGTTTTGATCATGAGTCTGAGGAGGGAGTAGAAGCTTGGCTTCTGAACATGGGTAAATTTTCCAAATATATAATTACCCAGGAAATTTGAGGGATAGGTTAGAATTGTACCAACTAAACAATAAATATGTCATTGGGTGGAAGGAGATCAAAACTATTAACAAGATTAGGAGAAGTGAATTGAATTGAAAATTATTCGAGAAACACTTCAAACAAAATGATTTAATTGAACGATACTACGATGAAAAAGACAACGAGTTTCATGATCTTAAGCTAGGAAAAATGACTATTGAGGATTTTATCACCAAGTTTGTAAATATGATGAGATATGTACATTACCTTAGAGAAGAGAAGGAAAACATTTTGCGATTCATGAGTTGTTTTCCTTAAACATACAAGTACAAAATTTAGTTCCTTAACCCAACTACAATGGATGAAGTAATAAGGCATGCTAAATTATGCTTCACTCAATTTAAACATGGGTCTAAAAATAAAAAATCATGGAAGAATAGGAACAAGGACAAGTTTGATCCTAAGAAGAAACAATTTAAGAATCATCGACAACCATCACATAGTGCACCAGTTAGGAGAAACAAATTCAATGGACAATAAAGTGTATCAATTTAGAATAGTAAAAACCCTACAAATTTGCTAAACAAGACAACTCGACCACCTCTACATTGTTGGGGTTGCAAAGAACCTCACTTATATCAAGATTTCCCTTTAAACAAAAAACAAAAATAAGGCAATCCATAATATACAGGAAGCGACAATAGTGAATGGCATTGCTATAAGTATTCATAAGATCAATCCTACCCTAGAAAATCAACAAGATGACCATCAATACTCCATAGTGGAGATAGAAGGTATGATTAATCAAAAACCTGTATCCATTTTAATATACCCTAGTGCAAGTCTAAGTTATATTTCACCTACAGTAGTAGAAAGATGTAAATTGGATAAAATCAAACATAAGAAGTCTTGGCTAGTTTAGTTAGCTACAAGAACGAAACAAAAGTTTGTTGAGTTGGTAAAATATTGTACCATAATTATGGATGAAATGGAAACTAACGTATATTTAAACATTTACCTTTAGGATCTTATGATTTATTCATAGGCATGGACTAGCTAGAAAAATATTCAACTGTTGTAAATTGTCGAGGAAATTTTTTTAACTGTTTAGATGATTCCAAAAAAGGTAGGAAAATAAAAGGAATACCAAGAGGTGTGTCAACAAGATAAATATCTTCCTTGGAAGTAAAAAACAGTGCAAGGAAAGGCTGTGAGATTTTTTTTGTGCATGTATTTGAGAATGTTGATAAAATGAATAAGATCTTGTTAACATATGAACCAATATTAAACAAGTTTTGGGATGTGCTTCTCGAATAAATTCTAGGATTACCTCCTAGAAGGGACATAGATTTCACCATAGACTTAGTACCCAGATCTGCACGGGTGTCTAAGGCCCCGTACCAAATTAGTACCCAAGAATTGAATGAACTTAAGGTGCAACTTCAAGAGTTGATGAATAAGCAATATATCAAACCTAATGTGTCTCTATGGGGACCACCAGTTTGTTTGTGAAAAATAAATATGGAAATTTCCGATTGTGCATTGATTACAGACAACTTAACAAGATGACAATTAAAAGAACGTATCCTTTACCTTGTATTGATGACTTGTTTGATCAAGTCGGGGGAGCTAATATATTTTCAAATATAGATTATGTTCAAGATACCATCAGGTTAGGATTCAAGAAGAAGACATTCCTAAAAATGCTTTCCAAACTAGGTATGGACATTATGAGTTTGTAGTGGTATCTTTTGGTTTGAAAAAGGAACCTGCTACTTATGTGCTTAATGAATAGTGTGCTAAGAAAATATCTAGACAAGTTTGTAATAGAGTTCATTGATGATATATTTATTTATTTAAAGAATACAGAGGAAACTGAAGAACACTTAAGACTGGTTTTGCAAACACTTAGATAGCATCAGTTTTACGCAAAGTTCAGTAAATGTGAATTTTATCAGGATAAAGTACAATATTTTGGGGATGTAATTTGAGTATAAGGGATTTCAGTTGACCCATAAAAGGTCAAGGTAATCCTAGATGGGATAGCACCAAAGGATGTGTCAGATGTTTTATCTTTTATGGGCATCGCAGGGTATTATCGTAGGTCCATAGAGGGGTTTTCAAAACTCTCCTATTTGATAACCTCTTTGCATAAAAAGGGAATTGGATTTAAATGGACTGAAAAATGTCAAGAAAGATTTGAAAATATAAAACAATTGTTGACAACAACACATATTTTGAAGATAGTTGACCCACACAACGAATTTTTGCTCTGTACCAATGCTTCATTATAAGGATTAGGAGGATTATTGTTACAAGATTAACATGTGATTCCTTATGAATCACATAAACTAAAACCACATGAAGAAAACTATGTAACCCGTGATATGAAATTAACTGCTATTGTACATGATTTAAAAATGTGGTGACATTACTTTTTAGGTAAAAGGTTTTTGGTGAAAATATATAATGTCAGCCTTAAGTATTTCTTTGATCAGAGAAAATTGAATGTAAGACAAGCAAGATGTTTATCTTTCCTAAGTGAGTATTACTTTGCAATAAAAAAATTAAAGGAAATGAAAACAATATAGTAGATGCACTCAGTAGGAAACTACATGCAATTTTCAGCAATAATATACAAACTGATCTTAAATAGAGAGTGAAATCAGCAACAAAAAATGATGAAAATTATAAGAAAATATAGAAAAAATTATAGAATGATAAATCATTTGAGAGAGAGTTAAAAATCAGCTACAATCAGGAAGGTCTAGTGCAGTACAGAAATACAATTTATGTTCCAAACAACACCGAGTTAAAGAATTTAATATCGGTTGAAGTACATAAGGAACCTTATTTAGGTCACCCTAGTGACCAACCAGGTATAACAACTTTGAAAAAAAAATATTTTTTTTCGAGAATGAAAACACAAGTACCTGAATATTTGGCTAGGTGTCTTGAGTTCCAGAATGTTAAAGCTAAGAAGCATCATCCATTCGGATTATTGCATCCCATAACCATTCTTGATTTGAAATGGAAAGTGATTAGTATGGATTTCATTACAGAATTACCTAGAACTAAGAATAAAAATCATTCTATAATGGTAGTAGTAGACAAACTCTCAAAAGATACACATTTCATTCCCGTAAATCAACTCATAAGGACATAAACATTGCAGATATTTTGATGAAGGAAATTTTAGAATGCATGGTTTACCCAAAACTATAATTTCAGACAAGGATATGAAATTCACTTCGAATTTTTGGAATACCTTGTTCAGTGGTTTGGACACCCAATTTAATTTTTTCACCACATACCATTCTCAAACTGACAGTCGTACCGAAAGGACTAACCGAATTGTAGAGGATGTGTTTTAGGTGTATGTAAGGGATTTTCCCACCAAGTGGAGAGAGTATCGACATCTGGTTGAGTTTGCATATAATAATGGTTATCATACTTCCTTAAAGATTAGTCCCTTTGAGGTAATGTATGATACGAAGTGTAGAACACATATTAGTTGGTACAAACTGGTTGACATAATTATTTTGGGTCCTGATATGCTAAAAGAAATGGAAACAGTTGTTCAAAAAGACAAACATAATTTGAAAAGTGCACATGAAAGAAAAAAGAGTTTTGTAGACTTGAAAAGAACATATACATAGTTCAAAATATTAGTTCATGTATATCTTAAATTCAAACCCAAAAACAATTAATTCAAATTGGGAAAGAGTTCAAAGTTGTCACCACAGTATTGTTGTTAAGAACCAAATATCACTATAGCATAGAAAAACCTCAGAATAAGTACTCAACGCCTTGAAAAAGATAGAAATGCATATAATAAGCCTCTTTGAGGGGGAAACCTCCTTATACACCACATAAATGTCCAAATACAAGATGATTCCAAATGAAAATGTCTCAGTATATATAGGAGACTAGGAGGTACAATTACAACTAATGGACCCAAGCTGACATAAATAAAGTAACATTACTAATGTAATATGCCCCAATTAAGGGGTAATGTGCCACTATTTAGGGCTTAACATTCCCCTCCCCTTGAGACAAGTGTTATCTGCAATGCTTGAGTAACTCTAGATGCTTCTATATAAAAGACGTATCTTCCCAAGTGGAATCTTCAACCGGTAGTTTCCTCCATTTAATGAGATGCTCTGAAATGGATCTATTCCTCAGCTGGTGAATTCTTGTGTCAGTGATGGCTTCAAGCTCCAATATGATTTTTCCTTCCTTGTCAAGTTCTGGAAATATAGTTTGAACTGGGATCTTGTCACCTATAACCTTCTTTAAGCATGAAACATGGAAAACTGGGTGTACTCATGAAGATGCAAGCAACTCCAATTTGTATGCCATAGTACCAATATTTTGCAATACCTTATAAGGGCCATAGTACTTTGGTGATAATTTATTATCCTTCTTAGCTTGCTTGAGGACATCTGTTTGTATGGTTGTAGTCTTAAAAATACCCAATCTCGTACTTCAAAACTTCTTTCACTATGATGTTGACATGTTTGTTGTTTCATGAGATTTTGTGCCATGGTCAGGTTGTCCTTTAAGATTTGGAGAACTTGTTTTTGATGCTCGATGTGATCTTCCATTGCTTGAACCTTAGTTTTTTATTTTAGAGATGAAGTGATGGAAGGAGGCTGGTATCCATAGAGTACCATAAATGGTGTCATTTTTGTTGCAATATGAATGGAAGTGTTATACCACCATTCTACCAAGGGTAACCATTTGAACCATTGTGTTTGTTTATCAGAACAAAGCAATAAAGGTATCCTTCTAGATATTTGTTCACTATTTCGGTTTTTCCATTATATTGATGATTATAGGATGAGCTATGAGCCAATTGAGTACCCAAACAAGAAAACAATTGTGTTAAAAAATGTCTAGTGAAGATGGGATCTCTATCACTTACAATAGTCTTTGCGCTTCCATGTATCCTTTGAACTATCTCCATGAATGCAGTGGCAACTGTACTGACATTGAAGGGATGAGAGAGTGCACAAATGTGTTTGTACTTGGTCAGTCTATCAACAATCACCATGATGACACTCTTTCCTTCATACTTTGGTAACACTATGATGAAATCCATAGAAACCTCCTCCCAACGCTGACATGGGATGGCTAATGGTTGTAAAAGACCTGGGGTCTTGATTGTTTCTACCTTATTTTGTTGGAAAACCAAATAGACTTCCACAAACCTTTGAACATCAGTTTTAAGGTCATCCCAAAAAAAATCCTTCTTGACCCTATGGTAGGTTTTCAAAAATATTGAATGCCCTCCTACTAGAGAGGTGTGCAATTCCAATAGTACCTTTTGTTTGAGTTGGGATTTCTTACATAAATATAAGCTATATTTGTATCATAGTGAATCATTTTTCCATGTAAATGTATCTGATGCATTGGAATTATGTTGCAACCTTTGGATGAGAGTCCACATGTTTTTTTCATTCTTCCATTCATCCCTTTATTCTATTATCCAATCGGTTTGGATGATCGAGATAGCACAGAGAAAGGCTTCAACATATTCATCATTTCTTGAGAGTGCATCCACCACAACATTTTGCTTCCTTTTTTTATAGACGATTTCAAAATCATAGCCTAATATCTTGGTCACCCATTTTTGTTGTTCTTCTGAAGATAATCTTTGTTCCAATAAGTATTTAAGACTATCATGATCTGTTTTGTCCTTGAAGTTCCTACCTATTAGGTAAGGGTGTCATTTCTTTCATGCATGTAGTATTGGCATCATTTCCTTCTCATAAATGGGTTTGTGTAAGTCCTTTCCCTTGAGTGGCCAACTTTCAAATGCCAGGGGCCTTCCTTCTTGCATTAGGACAACACCAATGCCATTTCCTGAGGCATCACATTCCACAATAAAGGTTTTTATGAAGTTTGGTTTGGTCAAGACATGAGCTTTGCACATCACCTCTTTAAGTTGTTTAAAATATTTAGTTTCCTCTTGAGTCCATGAAAATGCATCCTTCTTAGTTAGTGTCGTTAAAGGTGCTACTATTCTCTCATAGTTCCGAACAAAATTGCAGTAGTAACCTGTCAAACCCAAAAATCCTCTATCATTCTTCAATGTTTTGGGAATCGGCCAGTTCATCATGGCCTTAATCTTGTTAGGGTCTACCTTGACACCTTCATTAGATACAATATGACCCAAATACTCTACCTCCTTCATCCCAAAGAAACATTTGGATGGTTTGGCATATAGTTGTTTCTCCTTTAGTAGTTGTATCACCTTGTCAACATGTCTCACATGATCCTCCCAAGACTTGCTATATATTAGTATATCGTCAAAAAATACCAACACAAATTTTCGAAGGAAGGGCTTGAAAACATAATTCAACAACCCTTGGAATGTGGAAGGTGCATTTGTAAGGCCAAAAGGCATGACCAAAAATTCATAATGGCCTTCATGAGTTCAGAATGTTGTTTAAATTGGGATATATTCTTCCTTCATTCTAATATGATGATACCCTGAACGAAGATCCAATTTTGTGAAATAGATTTCTCCATGTAGTTCATATAACAATTCATCAATGATGGGAATGGGAAAATTATCTTTAATATTGATCTTGTTGAGCTCTCTATAATCTGGACACATACGCCATGAGCCATATTTCTTGAATACCATTACCACCGGTGCAGAGTAAGAACTTTGGCTAGGTCTAATAATTCCATCCTCTAACATTTCTTCAACCATATGCTCAATTTTACTCTTATGAGCATAAGGGCATCCGTATGGCCTGATATTAGGAGGAACACTCCCAGGAATTAGATGAATATCATGATCATGATTTCGAGTGGGTGGAAGACCTTTGGGAATATCTTCAAATACTTTGGAATGCTTATCAATGATCCCTTGGAGATCTAGGGGAATAGATGGATTAGATGTTTGAACATCTAGTGAGCATAGTTGTGCAATTACACCTTGATGACCCTTTTTCAATAATTTTTTCATGCCATTAGAGCTTATCACCTTACCGGTATTCCCTGTGATACCTCTTAACTCAATTTATTTTCCTTCCAATGAAAATTTCATGAAAAGTTCTTGAAAATTAAAAGTCGTTGTTTCTAATGATTGTAACCATTGGATTCCTAGTATGACATCAACACCACCAATGGGTATAACAATCATTGGACTATTCATTACATATTCCCCCATAGTAATATTGATCTTATTGCATTTTCCTGAGCAATTGATAGTTCCTCCATCTGCAATCATTACTTGAAACTATGGTACTGGATATACAAAGCAATTGAGAGCTTTGGCTAATTTATAGTGAATGAAATAATGAGAACTATCAGAATCAATTAGGAGTATTACCTTTTTCTTTTTGATATATCCTTCGATCTTGAGGGTTTGAGGAGTGCTAATTCTTTCCAATGCATTACACGATATTGTGGGAGTCAACTCTTTAGAAGAAATCGCTTCTACGTTTTCATCTTGAAATGGTTCTTGTTCTTCTTCTTCTTCACAATCTATGTAGAATAATTTATTCTCACCACACTTATGTCCCTTACTATACTTGTTGTCACAATTAAAGCATAAACCTTTTGTTTTTCTTTCCTCCAATTTTTGAGGTGTGAACCTTATAGGTTGAGGTGTTTTAGAAGAAGGGACATTATTCTCTCGATACATGTTAGGAGTGGTCCTTCTAGTTTCCATAGCCATATTTTTACTTTCAAAATTTCTTGCCACCCTAAATGCATTCTCCAATTATTTGGGTTCCCAAAGGTGAAACTCATGTTGAATTGTATCCCTTAAAGTTCCTATGAATACATCAATCAAGTGATCATCTGGAATATATGTTACCTTTATATTCAATCTTTGGAAGTTCTCAATGTTCTCTATAACTAAACCCTTTTGCTTGATATTTATCAATTGGCTAAAGAAGGTATTGTTCCTTGTATCCTCATAGTGTGTTATCATTTCTTCTGTGAAAATTTTCCAAGTGACAAGTGATTTGCAAGAACAAAGCCATCGATGCCACACAAATTCTGAAGTTATTTGCCGGATAATCCACAGTTGGTGTCATTTTTTTCATCAACGTTTCGAATCTGAATCGAGATTCATCATCAGGACTAAAATTATATAGTTTTTGTTCTGTTGTAACATGTTGCAGTATTAAGTTACTTATGAGACTACTATAATTTCCTTTAATTCAATAAACACAAGAATGGTATTTTCTTTAAACTTTAATATAAAGGAAATATAGTAGAAATGAAATATTAATATGTCTGTAGAATATTATTACTATGAAAGACATGGTATTTTCTATTATAGATAGAAAGAAAAGAAATTAAATGATAGTGTGTGGATTACCATTTATTGATATGAACAATTTTTATCGGGAAAAATACTATAAATAGATATGAGCAATTGTTTTTTGATAAGTGTAGTAGACCTTATTTACCTTATGTATTACATTTCTTTATGCAAAAACTCATTTCAAGATACAATTATTGTGGAAATAGACAAGAAATTTCAAAATCCAACTTTTATCTAGTACCCTATTTTATAGACTTATGAGTATGCAAGAAAATATTCTATGCATGATAATTTATTTTCAAACGACTTGCTCATAAAGCTATGTGTAAATGCATGAGAGTAAGAAATGTTTCTTTTAAAAAACTAGAGTAAACCCTAATGAGAATGGTAGGGGTTTTACCTAAGAATTGACATAGAATATTCTCTCTTATAAAAACTACTATGGATGGCAAGTTAGAGCATTTTTTTGGAGAATATATGCTTGTGGATTATTTTCTACTACATGGATATTCATGGATAGGGTTTTTATTGATGAAATATTTATTGAGTAAGTAGTCTATTTTCATATTGTAGTTTTTCTTATGAATGAAATTAAGTGTAATGTTGATTCTCTAGAGTTGGTTGAGCATTCTCTGCAATTTTTCTTAAACAATCCATTCTTATTAAATCTCTTGGAAGGTTACTAGTGAATAAACTCCCTTGAATTTCCCTTAATATTTCAAGAGGACATTCTAGGCTTAGTAGTGAACAACCTCTATATATCGCCCTGAAAATCCACTCATTTCTCTCCAAAAGAATCCTTTATTTAACCCATATTCCGAAAAATATAGTAGGCACAATCACTCTCTCAATAGTCAATCGTTTAATTTTAAAAGTTACTCCCCTTTTATTGCTTTAGGGTTAATTTAGTGTATTATTATAACACATTTTCAATTTCATCCATAAACAACCTAGACATTTTGACTTTTAAGCATTTTGTTAACCTAATAAACATTGTTAAAACCCTAATTTGTATTTCTAAATTGTTATTACAACCTTTTAGGGTAAAACATGTAGGGTTTTAGGGTTGTTATATGCCCCTTAATTTTTATTTTTTTAGTTAATGAAACCCTAATTGAGATCATGTCTTATACCTCTTTATTCATTAAATTATTGTGTGTGAAAGGGATATCATATTTGACACTATTATAACTTATTTTATTTCTATAATTCAATATATTTTTTTTATATTTTAAAATCTTCCTACACCTTTTATTCATTGGGATACTCTTGAGCCTCAAGTTGGAAAAACTCTTACATTGACCTAGATCCTCATCTCTTCAAATATAGAAATTTCTTTGTGTTTCCACCTTATTAATACCTTGTCTATCTTGTTTTATTGGTGGTAGTTTGTAGTTTCATAGGGGGGGCCTATACTTGATTGTATCTTGCCTGGGGATTTTTGAAGACTACTAAGGAAACCTCCCTTTTGTTAGATTTACTCCTTCACTACAAAGAGGGAAGTTGTTTTCTATGTGAAAATGGTGGCATCCTCCGATGTTCCACTAGTATTTTCCTTGTGAGGGATTTACACTAAGGTCCTATATTGTGTGGTAACATTTTGGCATTGTTTCCAAGGGGAATTGATTCTTTCTCCTTGGATATCTGAATTATATTTATCAACATATTTTGATGAGTAGAAACCAAATCCTTATCTAAGTATACTCATATGGAAACTCTATTGAAGGAAGAATCCCTTTTCCATATGAAAATTTTGAAGACTCTATTATTGTAACGTGAAGCAATCATCATTGTAAAGGCATTTATGATTCATCTTGGAAACTCCACACATATGTTTTCTTAAAAGCTGTCATCATTTTTTGATATCTTGTATAAAGTTGCATCTTTTCAAATGAAGGAGTTATCGCACAATGGGAAATTCATGAATTGTAACCTTCTCTTGATATTAAGGATATTCGAGGATACTCAAATAAGCTCTCTCCAAAATGTGAAATGAATATTCCAAAGTTTGATGGTGATGCTCTTTGTGTTATTCCATGTGTCTCATCATTCCTTGACTATGTGATATCCTCAAATTATTCGAAAATAAATATTTTCAAAGTTGGGTTCAAAAATAAATTTCCATTTATGGAAATTCGAATTTAGATTTATGGAAATATGTAATTATTATTTTTATGACTGTTGGACAAAGGTTTGACTTTCCAACTGTCCTTTTTTTTATGGACACATGTATGAGACAATTTTTTTAATAAATTAAATGTTGGAAGACCAATGGAACAACCGTGTTAAAAATAGTTGATTATGACTCCATGAGTGGGGAACAGGTTTGAGTTAACTCGGAGATGATTTTTACAAGTGTCAGAAGTTGATTTTTGTCACTAGAAGCCCCTAAAAAGCAGGGATTTGTAAAGATGTGAATTTCCCGAGGGAAAGGAATGGAAAGTCCTAGGCATGAGATAAATACAACATATGTGGGAGTGTTACAAGGAAAATCTCTCTATGGCTAGGGTAAAACATAACAGACAGGTATGACTGCAGAAATCAACTCTATCCCATAAACATGCTACATAAACTAATGTGCAAGCGAGATAAGAAAAGGACCTACCTCGTTCAGATGTTTGAATATGTCCACCATTGAGCACTTTGACCAAAATCTTTATACCTGCAACAAGTTCTCAACAAACAAGCGAAGCAAGCATATAGTGATAATATAAAAGATTAGTACATTAGATAACATAATCCATTAATATACAAAACAAACATGCCCATGAATAATAACTCATATATTTGCAAGATATCAATTAGACGAGAAGAGAGTATTTCTATTAATAAATGATCAACAGAAGTGAAAATATTATAGACTTCTGTGTCGGCATGGTTCTTAACCGAGAAACCAAGTTCCTTCCAGCTGGGCCTCCACCACTTCAATCCTCCACCAAAGGCGAGCTCATAGAAGGGAGACAATTAGGTTCTCCATCAATAAGGCAAGAGATTGGGGGTTGAACACTGTGTTCAGACTTAAAGTACAAAGGGATGTAGATTCAATATGAAGTAATAATTTCTCCCGAGTAACTTTTCTCTAAAAGTTGAATTCTTTCTCCTTTTCCATAGCTCGGAATTGGGCTCTTTATAACCTTCAAAATGTAACTGAAGGGCCGAGTCAGAACGTTTCTAGTATATGGAAGGCCAAGGATCATAGATATACCGTCATGACATGGAAACCCGACATTTAATTTTCATTTTCTGGCACAAATCTCAATGTACGTGGGATGTAGTGGAACAACCTGTGTATACGCTTGTTGTATAGTGTTCAAGATGCGTACAAGTGGAAAAATTTGTATTTTGTCTATGGATTTATCAATCAGGGAATGTGAGTCTGTATAGGGAAATGGAATAAGGCCCTCTCTGCAAGATTGCTTAGGGTGAGGCAAATCTTGCTCTAACAGGGAGGCAAGACACTCCTTAGCATGTTGGGGAAAGAGAACTATTTTGTTGTTATGAGAACATCTAGTGTTAGGAAAAACATTTTTCTGAACTTTTCAAGGTGATGGTGGCTAAGGAGTTTTACTCCGTTTTCCCTTATGGAGTCATGGTCAGGCTAGGGGGTGATCAGGGAAAGTGATTGTGGTTGTCATGTTTCTACGATTGGGAGGAACGTGGTTGTTCCATTTGTTTTCCTAGCATCAGTATTGAGATATGTATCTCAGCTATGTACATTCATTTTCAGTGTTATATGGTTGATGTTATATGGGTAATGTTGTATGGTGCATGTTTTATATTTATATCTATAAATCAGAATCTATTTAAGTGGGCCTCATAGCCATAATTGATTCGGGGCTTGATACTGTTTAGAATATACATGTTAGTAGTGTTTTTCTGACGTACTATATGTTTAATGGGTATGTATATAGATAGAAATACTACTAAATAAAATAAAATAAGTGGAAACATACTATATTGAAGATCATATGATCATGCTGAAATATAGATAGAAAAGAATTAAAAGTCCCATAATACATTCTCTTATATATTAACACGGGGAGACATATGTCACAACAGATCTCAAAATGTGATGACAAAATATAATCATACAGTCGATAGGTTGATGAACAAAATAGTAAAACTACGGTTTCCATTTACCCAAGGGATTTGTAGCTAGTTTAAACATAATTTTTAAAGAGTCTACATCAAATTGTCTGTAACATAAGAGAGTAGGTGCATGGACTGGTGTAAGGAAGCCATGGAACCTGAGTACCTTTTCTTTTCAGGATGCCTCTTTTTGCAAGGTTTAAATTATGGTTTTAAACTACAAGGGAGAAAGACGAAGTGTTAATATCAATACTATTTTAAATTTATTAAAAGAATAAGATAATAAAAATAATTTAAGGGCACAACTTATCTTGGATCCAGATTGAGTTTTCGGATTATCTTTGTATGCTCTCGCAGAGTAATAGATCTGTGACTTGGGAGGAGGAGCGGGATCGTAACCATATGATGAGTTCCCTCACAAAAAGAAGGGACCCATCATCAAAATACATCTATGTGCAAATTCAATTATGATTTAAAAAGAGAAAAACAAACATTAGTAAAGTTTTGTTGCTTTTGGCAGTCCTGTACATATTATTCTAAATCTTTAAAATACAGAGTGAAATTATAAAAGGGAATTATAGAATGTAATCAAAGAGAAGAAAAAATTCAATGAATAGCTACAGTAAGTATATTTACATCTTTCAGAGGATAAAACAAAAGAAGATAATCACTGAACTAATCTATACTACATAGAAGTATTTATCGAAATCCATTATAGGGGCCAAATGACGGAGAGTAATTGTGGAGACGAAATTTAGAACTAAACACAGAGTTATCAAGATGAGATAGAGATACCTTTAGATCCCTGATAATACATAGACGAAATTCCTTTTTGGAAATGAAATACCAATGAGTGTTTACAGAGGAGTAATCTTAGAGTAAATAATTCTTACAGAGAAAATAAATTGCAATAAGAAAAGTAGTAAATGAGGAACAATTACAGATATGAAAGAGTTGCAATCGGTGTACATGATTTTATTCCCATAGAAACCTATTTTTTTTTTTTTAAATCATGACACTACAAAGATGCTCAAAACCCCTGCAAAACCCATTCATCGTGTATACCATAGGAGGATGTTGCGAATGAATGTGGGTATAGTGTGCAACAAGAAATAACGAGAAGACCCTTTAATATAGGGTAATCGATTCAAGTTTTAGTTTCATGGAAAACGCTTATGCAAAGAATATATATCTATGCAAAAGGAGTCCTGATTCAGAAGAATTTACCAAGACAACATTAACCCTTAACAAAGACAGAGTTACTTATTACACAAATGGGATTCTGAGTTTGAGAAATTAAATACCCAATAAATACCTACAGAGAAGGATGATATCTTTTTAAAGAAAATTAATGTGTCAACACCTATGTACAAAATAGACAGAGTTTAAATAGGCACCTACATAAGGGAAACTATCATTACTATAGAATTTTTTTAATCGCAACCAACGTCGAGGGTTACGTCCTGGAAACAACAAGAGAACACCATAACATTATCTAATAGGCTAATAGATACAACTTCATCTTCAAGTAGGTTCGGACTTGGCATTCACTATAGGTAAAGGAGAAACTATATGCAAATACTTAAGGGCCCGCAGAGTTACCGATATCTTGGTTTAAACTTAAACCAAAAGCGATAAAACTTAAAGGGTCCAAATAATTATAAGAAATATACAGTAGAACACTGGCCATGGGATTTTTCGAACTTGCAAGAACTCATAAAGACACAGGCTAGAACATTTAAATCTTATTAGAGGAAATTAAAACACAATACCAATAAATCTTCGATTCGAATTCTGTAACACACCCATGATGGGTAGAAAAAAAAAAAAAATGTCTTCCTTACAGGAACAGATCCTTTCCCTCTACAATTCCTAATTTGGGAAGTTTGAGACTCAACCCAACCTGTCGATCAAGCTTCTCTAATTCTCTAATTCAAACAAGGCTTAGAGACCTTGATAGTCTCACCTCTTAATCAAACATAGGCCCTTTCGGCTTCTGGTGCAAGTATTATGATACCCACAACCTTCTCCTTCACGCTTCAACGAAGTCTCGGAGTTGGTGTTAGCCCCTTTTCTCTTGGCCCCTCCTCGGATGTGACCTTGGTCGATGACCTCATGCAAACACACAATTGCGGACATGGCCAAAGGTGGTTTAAAAACAAATTACTTTTCAGCCCGTAATTCTCCTCGATCCTCCACATGTCCTTTCTCCAAAACTGGTGTTTGTATTGCGGCCCGCCCTCAACCTTTTAAAGTTCACACACCTCCAATCCCCGCAATGCTACGGGACCGTCGATCTCTCGATCTTGATGGTACTATTTGAACTAATGTTTCAGATCTGCCCTTTTCAAATCCATGGACCAAATCTGCCCCTCCTAAATGAACTGATGTGATTTCCTTCATGATTATGGACTTCAAACTTTTCAAATCTCAAACCCTGCTTTCCTTCGTACATCAATATTCCGGAGTTGACGATCTGTGGACACCTGTCCTCCTAAATCAACTGCCCTACTTCTACTTTGGGTGTTTGAACTCTCAACTAGATCAACGATCCTGTGGTCCTCTTCTCAATCAACATTTGAGATATCCTTTGGGTCTCCGGATTTCTGAGATCTCAAATCTCAAACTTCACCCTTTTTCCCAATGGATTTTATCCAAAGGCTATAATCCAATGACGCGTGTCCACTTGATATGATGATCAAGGATTACTTTGGGTCTTTACCTAGAGTTCACATATTTGTGCCACTTGTCCTCTGGATCTGACGATCAAGGATTGCTTCGGGTCCTTACCAGGATTTCACAGATTGATGCCACGTCTCCTCTAGATCTGACAACTATGAATTACTTTGGGACTTTACTTGGAGTCCACATATTCACGCCACGTCCCTTATTAATATGACGGATATGAATTACTTCGAGACTTTATCCAGAGTCTACAAATTCATGCCACGTCCCTTCTGGATCAGACGGTCCAAATTCACTTTGGATGATCCGACGTTGGAGATTTACTTCGGCACTCCAGCTCCAGACTTTGGGAGTCTCAGAACTCAGCTGAAAACTCTTGCACAGATTTCCCCGGAGTCCATGATCTATCGTCACGTGTCCCTTTGGATATGGAAGTCCATATTCACTTCGAGTCTTCAGGGTTTGGGAATCTCAACTTTCAACTGAAAACCCTCGAACAGACTCCTCTGTAGTCTGCGATCCGTTGCCATGTATCACTCTGGATCTGGCAGTCTAGATTCACCTCTTGGTGATGGATGACCTCAAATTACTTCGTCTATTTCACTTCCTCCCGGTCAGTGAAACTCTAGAGTTATGGATCTTATGCCACCTATCCTCCCTAATGATGGGCGGTCCTAGATTACTTCTCAACTTCGAAACTCTGGTAAGTTCTCTTCTCCTGCATGTGTAAAGTGATAAGGTTCGTGCACCTTTCTTAGGTTAGATGGATTTATATCTTTGGCATTGTGATCCAACAACCACTGTCTCTCCTCCTCCTGAGCTTCTGACTTACTTCGACTTAGAATATTTTCTAAGTGCTCAAAGGATTTGACCTTTGCTCCTCCTATGATCTCGTCTCTTCGATTTCGTCTGTACTCCTGAAAGCGCTACCTATTCTAAGCTTGATCTCCTTGAAGATTTCATCATCCCACATGCTCCTTATGTTTCATGGGTCGCGTCAAACTTATATCGAAGGTCAATGATGATCAATGGTTCACAGATATTGTGGGGCCCCAATATGCATACTCTTTACCAGAGAGTTTGACCTCTGCAATATGGAAAGTGCTCACTCGATTCTAGTCTAACCGGGATCATTGATATTCCAGCCCATCGAGGTCAACGACAAGGGTGAATTGTGAGCTGCGAACTAGCGTGTCCGTTATTTTCACCTTTGCACTCCGTAGTGATTCCCCACCCTCGATCTTCATTCATAGATCAACGCTTCATAGCAATCATGGGGTGTGCAATTTGGAATCTCGGAGCCTTGAGCTCCAAGGTTCCTAGACACAAGTCACGTGGATCTTCATATAAATCTTTGCCTATAATCCTCGCTCTTAGTCAGGTTTTGGGTTAAGGGAATAGGTGCAAGTTTAGAGTCTCCTAGACTCGCAGATCTTTAAGCTCTGAATCAAGGAAAAGTAACTTGTGAGGTTACCAAAATGGTACCTATGCCCAGAGGATTACTCTGACTCTGGAACGGTGATGTAAATTTATGGGGAAAGTGCCTTCGAGTGATTAAACTTGGGCGTATGGAAATTCAAGAAGAAATATAGGTTCTTAAGGGAACAAACACATACTCATAACTTAATCATTTAATATAGAGAAAAAACCCTTTATAGACATGTAAATACTTGCATGCATCCTTTATTTACAATTCAAAGCATAAGGCAAGAAAACACTTATTAGAAAAATAGAGTGTGATGCGGCTACTGAAAGGGGTGCTCGTTTCCAACCAACCATAGGCTTAGTCACTCCTAATGGATTTATCACTGGCCACCCCCGAGCTTAAGCCATGATGATTTGAGATTTAATCTCTTACTTCCATCTCAATGGAACTTAGGGACGAAGGTTGCTCTCCTTCTTTCAATATAGAAATAGATAACGATGAAGGTTACTCTCCTTCTCCTAGTTCAATCTCTATTTTCTGTGATTAGAGCTCATTGTTCCTCTTTCAGTCCTTCCTTGAACCCAAGAGTTTCCACTCTCATCTCTGCATTTTTCCGTAGGTATTCCTCTGCCCACCACACTTCCTTTCTTGCCTTCCTCAACAAGTTTGCGTGTGGCTCGAATTCCCAGTATGTGGTCAGGTCTGGAAGCCTTACAAATGGGAGGTTTTCCACATCCCCTCACTAAATCTTAAGGATTTCCTCCCACCTACCAACCTGACTGTAATTTATTCTTGGGTCTGAGGGTTGTTCTGAACTGAGCAATTAATTCCAGCATGGTACTAGTTCTGTGTAGGTTAATGCAACCATTTTGGGTCCCCTCCACCACATTTCAAAGCATTCGTGGTTTTATCTTATCACATCCCCTCTTTCAGTAGTCATGCATCATGTAACCATTTTCTATTAAAATAACAAAATTTACATTCATTGACCTTTTGTACAAAGGTCCATCAAATCAAACATTCACACTTTTAGGTTTTCCATAGTTCCTTGGCCAATATAGTTATATATACAGACTGGGGGAAATAGGGTGTTACAGTTCCCTCCCCTTTAAAGGAATATCATCCTCGATGTTCTATATTTCAACATGACATGTATGTACAGGTGTAAACAAAATCAGATATGCATGTCTCATGGCATCCTCCATTTCCCACATAGCCTCATCTGGGCCAAAGTGTTTCCACTGCACCTTGACCTGTGCAATGGTTTGGTTCCCGAGTTGTTAAACATTATTTTCATTATCCCTATGACCATTAATAATGTAAACCTATATGTAGTCTTCAGAGGGGTCAGTGGCCTGAGTTCCTGAAGAAAGAAGGGAGAAGAACTTTTCCTGAGAAAAAAGTTGCATTTTCCTTTATGAAAACCCTATTAAAGATTATTTTCCCATGCTGCACTATGGCTAGGGTGCGAGAATGCCTAATTCTCACAGGCTGCACCATAGCTGGGTTGCGATAGGTTCACAGGTTTCTCTATAAGCAGGGTGCGAGAATGCTCATACGTGGGAAAAATGAGCATCTTCTCAATGCCTCTAGAAGGAGAAACTTCCATGGTGAGGTGGCATCCGAATGGTTTGGATCTTAATCGATTTCATAACTTAGTGGGATCATCCTAACCTCCTCACCTTATCCTCTTCAACTTATAAAAGGAGAGGAGCTCTCATGGAGAAAGTTGGCTTGGATGAGATTAGCTTTTGGGATTAGCTTGGATTGGATTGA
>JASDQU010680881.1:24346-47047 GCA_032191745.1 Picea mariana | reverse complement strand
TTAATATGATACAGTAATATGATTCTTTCCTATAAAGCTTGTTGTGTTTTATTGTATGATTTCTTGATCACATACATAGGTTTATATTGAGTTTATGCTACTACTATCACTTTGGTTGGTTACGTTCTTTTGCAAGATCATCATTGTATGAGTGTTGGAATGAATCTAGTATGGCGATGGAGAGAGGAAGCGACATTTAAACAGTATGTCACCTATCCCTCTTTAGTTAGTAAATTCAATATTTAAAACTTCAGGAAAGCGTCATGTTCTGGTGTGTTTTGTTCTAGATCTAGGTGGATCTAGGGAGATCAGTTAATGTCTGCACCTACCGATTTATCCAATAACACGAGTGAGGTTTTCTTCCTGTTAAATTTTCTTTTTGGTTCTGGTAGTAATTATCCCTCCGGTTCCACCTCAATCAAAGACCAGTCAATTATATGATTAGAATCATGTACATATTTCTTCAATTATGAAACATGAAAAACACTATGTCCCTTTAGAGTGGGAGGAAGTGCTAGCCTATAGGCTACAGGTCCCACTCTATCTAAGAATTCAAAGGGTCCACAATACTGAGATGCCAATTTGGCACAGCCTCCCATTCTCAGGGACCTCTTCCTGGGTCCAACTCTAAGATAGACACGGTCTTCGGTCTTGAACTCTTTGGGAGTTCTCTTTCTGTCTACGTAACTTTTTTTTCTATCCTGAAAAATCTTCAAATTTTGTTTTATCTGAACCACTTGTCATTCCATTTCTTTCAGCATGTCTGGTTCGATTGTAATTCTGTCCATTGGGTTACTCCAGTTGATTTGAATCTTGCACTGTCTACCATAAAGGGCTTCAAAAGGGCTCATCTTCAAGGATTCCTGATAATTGTTGTTGTAGGAAACCTCTACCAATGGTAGGTAGTCTTCCCACTTCTTGGGATGATGCATTACATGCATCCTTAGCATGTATTCTACTATTTGGTTCACTCTTTCTATCTGTCCATCAATTTGAGGGTGATAAGTCGTGCTAAACAACAGTGTCGTCTCAAAACCAACCTTTAGGGATTTCCAAAAGCTTGAAGTGAATTTGGTATCTCGGTAAGATACGATTTCCTTCGACATGCCATGCAGTCTAAATATCTCCATGAATATGGTGGCAATATCTATGGCCTTGCAAGTTGATTTGATAGGAACGAAATGAGAAGACTTACTTAGTTTTTCCACCACAACCATGATGACATAATTTTGCTTGGTCGACTTTGGTAATCCGGTGATGAAGTCCATGGAGATGGTTTCCCATTTCCATTATGGGATTGGTAGGGGCTGTAACAACCCTGTTGGATGTCATTTTTCTACCTTAACTTGTTGGAATTGTAGGCACTTATATAAATATTTAGCTATGTCTTTCTTCAATCCAGGCCAATAGAATTGTTTCCTAGTGGTCGTGATCATTTTATGATATCCTGGGTGATCGGTATATGGTCTCTTATGTAGTTCATCCATTATGAGCCTCTTCAAGTCGTCACATTTTGGAAAATACAATCTATTTCTGTAAGTCAACAGACCTTCTTTGAGCATCTGGTAGCCTTCATATTTTATCCCTGTAGGCTCTTCCCTTAGGTATGAGGTCACGGTATTGAAGAATGCATATGCTTCTTGTGGATTCCTAACTCTTTCCCTGACATCCATTTCACAGGTACTTACCACTACCATATTAATATATTTTTATACTTCTGCTAAGGGCATTGACCACCCTATTTTCCTTTCCTTTGATTTGTTTGATTTTGAAATCAAACTCACTAAGGAGAGCCATCGACCTATCTTTCCTAGCATTGAGTTTTGGTTTGTCAAAGAGGTGTCTGAATCCACAATGGTCTATCATAAGCACAAATTTCCTACCCATGAGGTAGTGCCTCCACATTTTTAAAGCATGTACTATGGCAACCAACTCTAGGTCATGGGTCACATAATTGATCTCATGCTCATTTAATTTCTTGGATGCGTAAAAAATTACACATTCCTCTTGCATAAGGACTCCTCTGAGTCCTTCCTTGCAGGCATCTATACACATGAGGAAATCATTATCCGAGACTGCAATATTTAGCACGGGTGCATGGCTCAAGCGGTAGTTCAGTTCCTGAAATCTTTCTTCACATTTTAATGTCCAAATGAATTTAATCTCCTTTTTCTTAAGGGCAGTGATTGGACAACCAATCTTGGAAAACCCTTTTATGAACCTTTTATAGTATCCTTCTAAGCCCATGAAGGATCTAATATCAGATACATCCTTCGGGGTAGGCCATTCCATAATAGATTAGGGTCTACTTCCACCCCTTCCTTAGATATGACATGGCCTAAGTAATGGACTTGCTTCTAAAAGAAATCGCACTTGGTAAACTTAGCGTAGAGTTGATGCTCTCTTAATACTTGAAGTATGAGTCTAAGATGTTCTTCATTCTCCTCCCTATTCTTGGAGTAGACTAGGATATCATCAATGAAAACCGATACAAATTTGTCCAGGAATTTGTTGAGTACATTATTCATCAAGCACATAAAAGTGGTGGGGCATTGGTTAACCCAAATGGAACCACCACGAATTCGTAGTGACTATACCTCATCTTGAAGGATATTTTGTGGATGTCTTCATCCTTAATCCAGACTTGGTGGTATCCAGACATTAATTCGATCTTCGAGAATATGGAAGCACCTCCCAATTGGTCAAATAGGTCATCAATTATTGGTAACGGGTACTTTTTCTTTATGGTTGTCTTATTGAGTTGTCTGTAATCTATGCACAGTTGAAGTGTGCCATCTTTATTTTTCACAAACAAGATGTGTGCTCCCCACATAGATACAACTGGTCTGATGTAGCCTTTGTCCATCATCTCCTTTAGTTGTAGCTTGAGCTCAACCAACTCTGGCATGCTCATTCTATATGGCGTTCTAGATGTTGGTACCGCTCTTGTTGTAAGTTCTGTCGAGAAGTCGATATCCCTTCTCAGAGGTAGACCTGGTACCTCTTCTGGGAACATGTCCTTGTATTCTCTTAATATGGGGTGGTCCTCTAGGTTTTGTTTGTCATTCTCAATATATTCTAGTACCTGTATGGCATATAAGGAACACCTCTTTCTGCAATACTTTTTCATTTGAAGGGATGATATTTGTCTCACTAAGACAGGCTTTTGAATCCCTTGGAGGGTCGTTTTTCTCCCTTCTTCATTTACACATTCTAAAGTTTTATGATAACAATCCAATTTAGTTTTATAAGCAGCCAGCCAATCCATACCAATCAACAAGTCATAAGATCCTAGGGGAAGTATGTTAAGGGTCGCTCGGTTGGGCAATCCACCTATGATGAATTAACAAGTTGGTATGACCTCTGCCACCTTTCTTTTTGTCCCAATGGTTAATCACACCAACCACATTGTAACATGTCTAATTGGTTGTAGTTTACACTTATCAACAGTCTGAGGGGCCACATAACTCAAATTATAACCTCGGTCAATTAAAATATAAACTATATGGTTGGCGATCATACCTTCCAGCTCCATTACTGAATCTTGGTGGTAGGCTTGATTATTGTCCAAGGATGCATAGATTCGTGGAATGATCCTAGCCACCTCATTGATGGTGGTATCTTCTTAGATATTGTAGACTCTCTTACTGTTTTGTTGTCTGTGTGTGCAGTCCCTCAATCGATGATCTTCTCCACAACCCCAACATTTTAAGGGTTCCTTCTTTAGGTTATCGGTCTTTTCTGGGACTATCTTTAAAGGTTTATTTCCACTTTGATAGGTGAAATTTTGCTAATATACACTTATAGTAGGAAGGCTCCTTGTAGAATATTTACCATAGTTCTTAAATCTTGAGGATTTAAACCCCTTCTTATGGAATCCCAAACTACTCCTCTTCTTTCAGTCCTCGTGAAGTATTGTCTTACTACCAAAATTTTCATAACAATAACTCGCCTTCCGAATAGTTTATTCTAAGGTATTTGGTTCTTCGAACTCAATCTTGTCCCGGTAGGTCTGAGGTAACCAACTAATGAACCGCTTCATTTTTTATTTTTTTCATATTTTATGTAGGGTACATACCTCAGTAGTTCAAGGAATTTATTGACAAATTCATCTATTGTGAGTTGCCCTAGCCCGAGTTCATAGAATTCCTTAGTATTCCCATCCATGTATCTCTATGATAGATACTGCTTCCTAGAGTATTTCTCAAACTGTTTCCATGACAAGTCCTTCTCATGGACTCCTTTCACATTCCTAAGGTCTTCCCATCCCACCAAATGGAAACCTTTCCATTCGGGTTAAAGATGGTTATTCGAACCTTCAAGTTTTCAGAGTAGTCATGGACTCTGAAGTATTTATTTAAACCAAGCTGCCAAACTTCAACATCTTCTCCCCTCATAATATCTCCATTGAAAGAGGGTGGTTTGGCTTTCTTGAATTCTTCGGGATCATGATTTTTAGAATGCTTCCGCTTCTTTCCTTTCCTTTGAGAATGTGATCTTTCTCTGCTACTAGAAGATCCTTAAGATTTGCCAGCTTCCTTTCCAGAGGACTCTACTGATGAGTGCTCCATGCCTCTATGTTGGGCCTTCTTTGAGGTGCTTCTCCCAGTGTGGTCACTTATGGAGTCATGTTTTCAGATCTCAGGTGGACTTTGACTCCTCTTCTTATGTCGTTAGTCCACATGACTGGTTGTGAGTTCATGTTTTAGTTGCCTCTGTATGTTGGACAAGATCTGCAGCAAGATTGTTTTAATTTTTTTTTGTTTTTCTTTCTCCTTTATCAATCTCTCGTTGTTAGCCTTGCAACTCTATAATTCGGCCCCGAGGATCCTTACAGTTTAAGCCATATCTGGAAGAGTTTCCACCACCCTCCTTTTGTCTGATTCTTCGTCTCTATTGTGGGATCCATCCCCCACTTCATGATATGTCACCATCCTTTAGTATTGAAGTTTTCTCGTGATTTAATGACTGTTCGAGTGTTGAAAAAAAAACTTGTTGTTAGCTAACAGTCTATTAGTTCATGAAAAATACATGGTTCAATTTATTAAATGCACACACACACGGTTCATATATGCCCTTTTCAAATACATGAACCAAATATGCCCCTCCTAAATCAACGGATGTGATCTCCTTCGTGATTCCGGACTTCAGACTTTTCAAATATCAAACCTTTCTTTCCTCCATACATGAATCTTTCAAAGTTTATGATATGTGGACACCTGTCCTTCTAAATCAACGCCCCTGCTTCTACTTTGGGTGTTTGACCTTTCAACTAGATCAATGGTCCTATGGTCCTCTTCTCGATCAACGGTCAAGATCTCCTTCGGGTCTCCGGACTTCTAAGATTTCAAATCTCAAACTTCACCCTTTTTCCCAATGTCTTTTATCCGAAGTCTATAATCCACCGATGCATGTACACTTTCTCTGATGATCAAGGATTACTTCGGGTCTTTACCCGAAGTCCACAGATTTGTGCCACCTATCTTGTGGATTTGACGATTGAGGATTTCTTCGGGTCCTTACCCAGAGTTCATAGATTTACTCCACGTCTACTCTAGATTTGACGACTATGAATTACTTTGGGACTTTACACATAGTCCACATATTCATGCCATGTCCCTTATTAATCTGACGACTATGAATTACTTCGGTACTTTATTTGTAATCCACAGATTCACACCATGTCCCTTATGGATTAGACGATCCAGATTCACTTCTAACGATCCGACGTTGGAGATTTACTTCGTCTCTCTGGACTTCAGGAGTCTTAGATCTCAACTGAAAACTCTCGAACAAATTTCCCTAGAGTCCATGATCTGTCACCACATGTCCCTTTAGATCTGGTGGTCCAGATTCACTTCGGGTCTTCTGGGTTTGGGAATCTCAACTTTCGACTGAAAACCCTTGAACAGACTCATCGAGAGTCCACGATCCATCGCCATGTATCCCTCTGTATCTGGCGGTCCAGATTCACCTCCTGGTGATAAACGACCTCAAATTAATTCGGCTATTTCACCTCCTCCTCGTCCATGAAATTCCAGAGTTATGGATCTTACACCACCTTTCCTCCTTGATGATGGATGGTCCCAAATTACTTCGTGACTTCAGAACTCTGGTAAGTTCTCCTCTCCTGTGTGTGAAAAGTGCTAAGGTTCATGCACCTTTCTTAGGCCATATGGTTGTCAATCCTTGGCATACTCTTTACCAGAGAGTTCAACCTCCACAATCTAGAAAGTGCTCTCTCGATTCTATCCTAACCAAGATCGTTGACCTTCCAATCAGTCAAGATCAATGGCAAGGGTGAATTGCGGGCTGCGAAATAGCATGTCCACTATTTTCACCTTCGTGCTCCACAATGATTCCCCACCCTCGATCTTCATTCATAGATCTCTAGTTCATAGCAATTGCGAGGTTCAACTTGAATATCATGCAATTTGGCATCTCAGAGCCTCAAGCACCAAGGTTCCTAGACCTAGATCACGTGGATCTTCATACAACTCTTGGGCTATAATCCTCGCTCTTAGTTAGGTTTTTGGTTAAGGGAATAGGCACAAGTTCAGAGTCTCCTAGGATACTAGTCTAAAGGGAACACCTTCCCAACTCACAGATATTTAAGCTCTGAATCAAGGCAAAGTAACTTGTGAGGTTACCAAAACAGTAGCTATGCCCATAGGCTTTCTCCGACTCCGGAACGGTGATGTAAATTCCTGGGGAAATCTCCTTCAAGTGATTAAACTGGGGCGTATGGAAATTCAAGAAGAAATATAGGTTCTCAAGGGAATGAATGCAAACTCATAACTTAATCATGTATTACAGAGAAAAGCCCTTTTATAGACATGTAAACACTCGCACGCATCCATTATTTACAATTCAAAGCATAAGGTAAGAAAACACTTATCAGAACCATAGAGTGTGATGCAACTGCTAAAAGGGATGCTCATTTCCACCCAACCATAGGCTCAGTCACTCCTAATGGATTTATGACTAGCCACCCCCGAGCTTAAGCCATGGTGCTTTGAGATTCAATCTCTTACTTCCATCTCAACAAAAGTTAGGAATGAAGGTTACTCTCCTTCTCCCAATACACAAATAGATAAGGGAAAAGGTTACTCTACTTCTCCTAGCTCAATCTCTATTTCCTGTTATCAGAACTCACTGTTCCTCTTTCAGTCCTTCCTCGGTCCCGAGAGTTTTCTCTCTCATCTCTGCATTTTTCCGCAGGTCTTCCTGATCAGCCCACCACACTTCCTTTCTTTCCTTCCTCAACAAGGTTGTGTGTGTCTCGAATTCCCAGTCTGTGTTCAGGTCTGGAAGCCTTACGGATGGGCGATCTACCCCATCCCCTCATTAAATCTGAAGGAGGTCTTCCCACCTACTATCCCGACTGTAATTCATTCTCAGGTCAGAGGATTGTTCTGATCTAAGAAATTAATTCCAGCATGGTACTGCTTTGGTGGAGGTTAACGCAACCATTCCGGGTCCCCTCCACCACCTTTAATAACATTCATGGTTTTCTCTTAGCACATCCCCTCTTTCAGCAGTCATGCAACACATAACCATTTTCTATTAAAATAACAAAATTCACATTCATCGACCTTTTGTACAAAGGTCCATCAAATCAAACATTCACACTTTTAGGTTTGCCATAGTTCCTTGGCCAAGATAGTTATATTTACAGACTGGGGGAAACAAGGTGTTATAAAACCAGGTTTGATAAAAATAAAAAAGGGATAACAGTACAGGTGAGCGTAAATACTTTATTACAGTGGGAGTTTTTATCCTTGGGTTTAAACTTGGAAAGAAAATGCATACATAAACACATAGTAGAATGTGTTTTGAAAACCCAACAGAGAATGCATTGGACCAGAGAATTCCTCAACATGGTATACATAGCACACAGATCTCTTACCTGTACATATGAAACCCTGTCGACACATTTCTACCTCCATCTACACATATATCTGATCAACATCAGGGTATCCAGTCACAAGGACTAGCCCAACGGAGGAGAACTAGTGAAAAAGAGACCAAAATGGTTGACTACGAGGAACGTAATCGTGCCTCGAGCATTTCATCCATGGGGAAGAGTGACATAGTACACCCCCCCTGCCATGTGAAATCGATGAATTAGAGGACCAACATTGGATGGTTGTTTGGAATGACAGAACATAGAGTAATCGACAGGTATTACTTCATTAACAGGGCCTGCTATACCTTAAATTCCGACAAGACTTAACATCCGAGGTGAAAGTGTCACTTGGCATCCACCTTATTAAATTAAAAGAACCCCATTAACCCGGTTACTATGTTGTGTGATATAGTTCAAATGGACAGAGAGTTAGCATGTGTATAGTTGCCAACACAGTCATTTAGTGGGGTATCATATGTCTCACAATGTATTATAGTTTTCAAACTATAGGTTATCATATGCATGATTTAATCCTCGCGCGTTTATACCAAATACCTTTGGTAACCTTGTTTATGTGTGTCTCTATGTGGAAGAGTCAATAATGAATTTAGTGGGGAGAACCCTTATTTTTTTCATTACAATCAAGAATATCAAAGGATGAGATAATGTCGTTAAGGGTTAGGATTTATTCCTCATAACCTATAGTAATGTAGATTATGAACTAATCCTTCAAACACTATGGAATAGTCTAATAGGGTATAGTGGAAAGTTATGATTTGGATTTTTATTTCATTCTAGTTAGGATGGAAATTTTCTAGTGGAGTATAACTTATATGTTTACAAGAGTAAGATAAAAATGATAAGGAGATATCTTCATGTGACATGAA
Source organism: Picea mariana (assembly GCA_032191745.1). Classification (NCBI taxonomy): domain Eukaryota; kingdom Viridiplantae; phylum Streptophyta; class Pinopsida; order Pinales; family Pinaceae; genus Picea; species Picea mariana. The sequence continues at coordinate 38,251 of JASDQU010680881.1, read as the reverse complement.
CAATTTTATTTGATAGTAAAATATAGTTTTTCCCTGTCAATTTTTTTTTTATTAGCAAATTTTGGGGTACATTACATAGGGTATCAAAGTTGTTGGTTACATCACTTGGACCTCAGGGCAATACCAGAAAATTATTTTTACTGAAGGAAAAATCTAACAAAAAATGTTTTTTGTCACAAACAGAAAAATTTGTCTCTTGTGAAAATGTTAGCACATAATAAAGAAGGAGAAGACCTTAGGGGAACCAAAATCAAGAGCTTCCTAGAGACCCATAACATCACAGTGAGGGAATTTAAACCACCCAAGTATTGGAAACAATGAGGAACCTTATTGTAGAATTACAAGTGTTTAAAGTTGATAATGAAAATTTGAAGAAAGCTTAAGAAGATCAGCTGGAAATAAATGAAATGTTGCTACGTAGTATAGTAACAAAGAAGAGTCCAAAATATAATGAGATAGAAGAAGAGGCCAGTAAAAAGTCCTCAAAGATTTCTAGTCACGAAACAGAAAAACAAGACAACTCTTCTAAGGACACAGACATGACAGAAAACAAGGCATCTACAGGAAGGATAATAAAATAATTGGACCACCTGGAAGGTGAATTCAAAAAAATAAAACCTTCCATCTTCGATGGAGAATCAAAGACTGGTGAGGAAGTTGAAGCATGGTTGCTAGACATTAAGAAATACTTTCATATTTATAATTATTCTAGTAATATGAAGGTTAAAATGACCATTTATAATTTAAAGGGAAAGGCTAGTATCTGGTGGAAAGACCTGAAACTAGCGAAAGGATTGAAAAATCAATGGATGGAATGGTCAGAATTCAAAAAGTATTTCAAGAAATAGTACTTATTAGAAATTTATTACGAAATAAAAACTAAGGAATTATGTGAACTGGGACTAGGAAAAATGGCTATGGATGATATGATTAATAAATTCCTAGATGTGTTCAGGTTTGTGCCTTATATCAAAGAAGATAAGGTAAAAAATAAAAAAATTCTTAAGCTATCTACCACAGTCTTATAAAGACAAAATTGAATTTGATAATCCTAAGTCCTTAAATGAGGTATTTAGGAAGGCTAGAATGTGCTATGAACAATTTAAACATAGATCTGAAATTCCCAAAGCATGGAAGGACAATAACTAGGATAAATTGAATCAATGTAAGAAAGGTTTCTAGCCAACCCATTTCTGGAACATGGAAAAAGGATTTCAAAGGAAGGAATATCACTCTAACACACAACATACTCAAGGGGGAAATAAACCAATTAATTTTGGATTCAATAAGGTAGGGGACAGTCCTGGAGAACCGTTGAAATGTTGGGAGTGTGGAGAACCCCACTTATAGAGGAATTGTCCATGCTTAAAACCATCAGTAAAAACTTCAGTCCACAATATTCAAGAGGCTTCAACAATAGGATATTTTGGAAGAACGTTGCATAGGATCAATGCAGCTATGGATGGTAGGCAGGAAGATCACTAATCCACTATTGTGGAAGTTGAAGGTAAAATTCATATTAACAATGTTTCTATACTTATTAACCCAGAATCTAGTTTGAGTTACATTACTCTAGCTTTAGTAGAATAGAAAAAGTTAAAGAAGGTAAAACATGCTAAATATTGGTTAGTACCACTAGCAACCGGGACCAAAATAAAGGTAACCGAATTTATTTATGATTGTGAACTCAATATAAATGGTCAGAATACAAAGTTAAATCAGAATGCATTACCTTTAGGGTATTATGATATAATTATCGGAATGGACTGGTTAGAAAGACATAAAGTGATATTAAATTGTTATGAAAAGTCATTCGTGTACAAGGATGAAAATAACATAGCCAGAATAGTATAAGTAATCAGAAAACCAACTTCTGTTAGGAAAATATCAGCAATGCAATTCAAGAAATGTATTAATAAGGGTTGCAAAGTAAATGATATTCAAGTAACTAGTCTCTTAGAAAAAGAAAGAAAACTAACTTTGGAAGACTTTGTAGTTCTTCAGGGGTTTAGAGATGTATTCGTAGAAGAAATATCAGAACTACCTCCAAGGAGAGAGATATATTTCTCTACCGATCTACTACCTGGATCTGCCTAAGTATCAAACACACCTTATAGGATGAGTATACCCAAACTAATAGAATGGAAAATCCAATTACAAGAACTGTTAGATAAAGATTATATCAGAACAAGTGTTTTACCTTGGGGAGCACCAGTTTTGTTTGTTAAAAAGAAAGATGGAACGTTGAGACTGTGTATTGATTATCATCAACAAAATAAAATGATGATTAAAAATAAATACCCTTTACAAAGAATCAACGATCTCTTTGACCAGGTTGGAGGAGAAAAAATATTCTCTAAACTAGATTTGAGATATGGTTATCACCAAGTTAGGATAAATGATGAAGACGTAAGAAAAAAAATTGAGAACACGTTATGGACATTATGAATTTGTAGTGATTCCTTTTGGACTTACTAATGCACCAACAACTTTTATGTGTTTGATGAATAATATATTCAACCAGTATTTGGATAAATTCATGTTGATTTTTATCAATGATATTTTAATCTATTCAAAAACTAAATAAGAACATGAAAATCATTTCAAAATAGTATTATAGACTCAAAGAGAACATAAGTTGTATGCTAAGTTTGATAAATGTGGTTTCTACGAAAGGAAGATACAATATTTAGGGCATTTAATATCAGAAGATGGTATTTCAATAGACCCGAAAAAGATTAAAGTCGTTATGGAATGGCCTATCCCTAAAGAGGTAGCATACATAAGGTCGTTCATGGGGATTACCGATTATTACTAAAGGTTTATCAAAGGATTTTACAGAATTTCCTATCCGATTACATCACTACAAAAAAAGGGAATAAAATTTAATTGGTCTCAAAAATTCCAAGACAATTTTGATAAACTAAAGGGACTATTAACTACAACACCAATCCTAAAAGTAGCAGATCTAGATAAATAATTTACAGTTTGTGTGGATGAAAGTAGAGAGGGATAAGGAGGATTTCTAACACGATATGGAAAGGTTATCTGTTATGAATCACAAAAATCGAAAGAACATGAACGAAACTACGTAATTCACGATCTAGAATTAGCAGCTTTGATTCATGCATTAAATATGTGGCGACATTGTTTAATGGGAAGAAAATTTATGTTATTAACACATAAAAATGGTGTAAAACATTTGTTCATTCAACATGATCTCAATGCAAGACAAGAAAGATGGTTGGACTTTTTAAGTGAGTTCGATTTTAAGTACGACACATCAAGGGAAAGGAAAATAAAGTTGTATATGATCTAAGTTGAAGGACTAATGGGCTTTATGAAGTAATTATCAACAAGGTAGAAAATGATATTGAGAATAGGATAAAATATGCAAGCAGAAATGATGAAAAATACATCATAACAACAGACCAATTGCAAGGAAATGAAGAAAGTATACATAAAATGGATCTTAGTATAGATAAAAATGGGTTGTTAAGGTTCAAAGACATGTTATATGTACCTAACTCTAGTAAATTGAAGATGATAATTCTTGACGAGCTACACAAAAATCCATATTTTGGTCATCCAAGATACTAGAAAATGATAACATCCTTAAGGAAACAATTTTATTGGCCTAACAAGAAAAATGAAACAATCGAATTGGCACAGACCCAACTTCTCTCCTAAGGGATGCTCGACCTCCCGGTCTAGGATCATTCTCAAAACCTGAGTCAGATTGACTCTTCGACTCCCTGCTAGAACTCGACAAACTCTATCACAGGTCCTTCTTTCTCCAAAGAGTGGGTCCTTTTAACCCCATGACTCTCTTCTTAGCCCTTTGAAAAACATTGGTAGTGGCACTTGGCTCTTTGTTCTAGGCCTTTTCTATCATGTGAACTTAGGCTATGTCTCAGGGCTCAACCACATAATATGCTTCTAGCTTCGGGCTTTGGCTCCTTCCATGATAGCCATCTCTTATGTCCTCGAGCTCTGAATCGAAGAACTCAAACGCGTGAGTATCAATGGTCCCCATCCCTCCTTCCGATCGATGGTTGTAATCTCTCCGGACTCTAGCCTTTGGGAGTCTCTTGATATTCTCCTCTGATATCTCCCAGAGTACTGCTCCTACGGCTCATGGAGATTTCTTCCACGCGTCCCTTCTAGATCCAACGATATGGATTCAAACCGCTCTTTGCTATTTCACAAAGATCTATGTTTTCTCTTGGAAAACCTCTTAAAGTTCCAACTCCTGGATCTCCTGATATTCTGCCACCTGTCTCCTCCTGACGATGGATGATTTTATGGTCTTTAATACTTCGACAAGTCCTTGACCTTCTCGCACACTTAGAGTGAGTTCTTCTTGAGATTCAGACTTCTCTTGTCCTTCTTATGTACTCCTTGCAGAGTCCTGCGCAAATTCTTCTGCGACTTTGCTCGACTTGAGACCTTCAAGGTTCTCAGTTCCTCTACGTCCTTCAATGGAATTTCTGGTGCCCTCCTGGAAACTTAATGCCCTTCCTCCTGATTTTTTAAGATGAAATTACTTTATTCTTGGCACACTCCTTGCGCTCGACTAAGCTTTTTGACGGCTTCTCCCTTAGCCCTTCCAGAATTCTTAAGGCATCTCCTTCCTTCGGTCGATGCACTCTTCCAAAGCCTTCCTTCCTCAGAGTGTTCAACAACCCTGTGATTCTCTCAATGCTTCGAACACTTCAAAACGTGTTTCTCTTGTATGCTCAAGTACTTTCTCTATGCCCTCTTGGAAGAGTATTATAGAGTATTAAGTGACACTGCTATGTGCTTCCTCCTACACATTATTTCTTTCCAAGGTACCCAACCACCTTGAAATTTCCTTCTGAGTCTATGAATTATCCTAGTGTGCCCTCCTGGTAGCTTCTCTTCTGACTTGAATGAGTTCAGACGTACACTCCTTGCATCGGCTCACAGAGTTTCGATCCTCTGTTGTGCAGTCCTTGCACTTATCCTTGAGAACCACACTTAATCCAACACACTCACAGACATAAATTTATATGTCTATCCCTGCATACAATTTCTATCATACATCTACAACTCAAATGCATATGAATGACATTCACAACAAAACATCCATTACACAGAATTGGTAAACAAGAAAATCTGTTCTTTTCCTATTAATGGTGGGATGTCCATTACAATATATGAGTCTAGACTATAATTGAGTCTTGACTCTCCTTCAACTAACTACTCTACCAGAAACAATACAAGAGTTTATGCAAGAGGGGCTCAATGAGCTTCCTTCCAAGCTAAGCTAGTGGTGTCTATTCACCATTCAAAATGCCTGCCTAATGGGCAGATTACAATGATGGAAATTTGATCCAAATCAGATGTAGATCCCTCTGACTGTCAACCACCTAATGGAGACCTCATCTCCAACTTGTGCGAAGGCATAACTTGGCTCTTCCAACCTGTCAGCATTAATTGCCTTGATCATGCTTTATATTTTCGAAGGAAAAATGAGAGGGCGATGCCTCTCCCTTCCTTGAATGTGCATCACTCGTGGTAATCAAATAGTGCGTGATGAGGTAGATCTATGTTCTTGCATCATGAATACTTGTTTAAATGTTTAGATTGTCAATAGGTAAAGGATGAACGTCAACATCCGGTAGGTTTGTTACAACCTCTGCCTATACCCAAATGGAAACGGGAAATTATTTCGATGGACTTCATCACAGGTTTTCCTAAGACTCAAAGACAAAATGACTCAATTATGGTAGTGATTCAAAATATAAGTAAATCTGCACATTTTATACCTATGAAATCTACTTACAAAGAGATTAATATCACTAAAATATTTATGAAAGAAATTTTTAGATTGCATGGGATTCCTAAGATGGTGATTTTAGATAGAGATGTCAAATTTACATCCAATTTTTGGAAAGAAAGTTTTGTATATTTGGGTACTAATTTGAATTTCATCACAAGTTACCATGCACAAATGGATGGGAAAACAAAACGAACAAATAAAATTATCGAAGACATGTTCTGAATGTATTTAAGGACAAAACCAACTAAGTGGGAAGATGATCTACACTTAGTTGAATTCACATACAATAATGGGTATCAAGCATCAGCTAAGATGAGTCCCTTCGAAGTTTTATACGAAAGGAAATTCACAAACCCAATCAGTTGGGATAATCTGGTTGACAAGACTATGGTTTGACCAGAAATGCTCCAAGAAATGGAGAGAATGGAAAAAAGGGTACAACACAACTTGAAAGAGGCACAAGATCCCAAGCAGGCCCTTGGATAATAACTCATATATTTGCAAGATATCAATTAGACAGGAAGAGAGTATTTCTATTAATAAATGATCAACAGAAGTGAAAATATTATAGACTTCTGTGTCGGCATGGTTCGGAACCGAGAAACCAAGTTCCTTCCAGCTGGGCCTCCTCCACTTCAATCCTCCACCAAAGGCAAGCTCATAGAAGGGAGACAATTAGGTTCTCCATCAATAAGGCAAGAGCTTGGGGGTTGAACACTGTGTTCAGACTTAAAGGACAAAGGGATGTAGATTCAATATGAAGTAATAATTTCTCCAGAGTAACTTTGCTCTAAAAGTTGAATTCTTTCTCCTTTTCCATAGCTTGGAATTGGGCACTTTATAGACTTCAAAATGTAACTGAAGGGCCGAGTCGAAACATTTATAGTACATGGAAGGATAAGGATCATAGATATCCTGTCATGACATGGAAACCCGACATTTAATTTTCATTTTCTGGCACATATCTCGATGTACACAGGATGTAATGGAACAAACGACGTATGCGCTTGTTGTATAGTGTTCAAGATGCGTACAAGTGGAAAAATTTGTATTTTTGTCTCTGGATTTATCAATCAGGGAAAGTGAGTCTGTATAGGGAAATCGAATAAGGCCCTCTTTGCAATATTGCTTAGGGTGAGGCAAATATTTCTCTAACAGGGAGGTAAGACACTCCTCAGTATGTTGGGGAAAGAGAACTATTTTGTTGTTACGAGAACATCTAGTGTTAGGAAAAACATTTTTCTGAACTTCTGAAGGTGATGGTGGCTAAGGATTTTTACTCCATTTTCCCTTATGGAGTCATGGTCAGGCTAGGGGGTGATCATGGAAAGTGATTGTGGTTGTCATGTTTCTACGATTGGGAGGAATGTGGTTGTTCCATTTGTTTTCCCAGCATCAGTATTGAGATATGTATCTCAACTATGTACATTCATTTTCAGTATTATATGGTTGAAGTTATATGGGTAATGTTGTATGGTGCATGTTTTATATTTATATCTATAAATTAGAATATGTTTAAGTGGGCCTCATAGCCATAATTGATTCGAGGCTTGATACTGTTTAGAATACACATGTTAGTAGTGTTTTGCTGACGTACTATATGTCTAATGGGTATGTATATAGGTAGAAATACTACTACATAAAAGAAAATAAGTGGAAACATACTATATTGAATATCATATAATCATGCTGAAATATAGATAGAAAAGAATTAAAAGTACCATAATACATTCTCTTATATATTAACACGGGGAGACATCTGTTACAACAGATCTTGGAATGTGATGAAAAAATATAATCATATAGTCGATAGGTTGATGACCAAAATAGAAAAACTAGGGTTTCCATTTACCCAAGGGCTTTGTAGCTAGTTTAAACATAATTTTTAAAGAGTCTACATCAAATTGTCTGTAACATAAGAGAGTGGGTGCATGGACTGGTGTAAGGAAGCCATGGAACCCGAGTACCTTTTGTTTTCAGGACGCCTCTTTTCGCAAGGTTTAAATTATGGTTTTAAACTGGAAGGGATCAAGACGAAGTGTTAATATCAATACTATTTTAAATTTATTAAAAGAATAAGATAATTAAAGTAATTTGAAGGCATAACTTATCTTGGATCCACATTGAGTTTTCGGATTATCTTTGTATGCTCTCATAGAGTAATAGATCTGTGACTTGGGAGGAGGAGCGGGATCATAACCATATGATGAGTTCCCTCACAAAAAGAAGGGACCCATCATCAAAATACATCTATGTGCAAATTCAATTATGATTTAAAAAGAGAAAAACAAACATTTGTAAAGTTTTGTTGCTTTTGGCAGTCCTGTACATGTTATTCTAAATCTTTAAAATATGGAGAGAAATTATAAAAGGGAATTATAGAATGTAATCAAAGAGAAGAAAAAATTCAATGAATAGCTACAGTAAGTATATTTACATCTTATAGAGGATAAAACGACAGAAGATAATCACCGAACTAATATATACTACATAGAAGTATTTATCGAATTCCATTATAGGGGCCAAATGACGAAGAGTAATTGCGGAGACAAAATTTAGAACTAAACACAGAGTTATCAAGATGAGATAGAGCTACCTTTAGATCCATGATAATACACAAATGAAATTCCTTTTTGGAAATTAAATACCGATGAGTGTTTACAGAGGAGTAATCTTAGAGTAAATAATTCTTACAGAGAAAATAAATTGCAATAAGAAAAGTAGTAAACGAGGAACAATTACAGATATGAAAGGGTTGCAATTGGTGTACATGATTTTATTCCTGTATAAACCTAATTTTTTTTCAAATCATGACACTACAAAGATGCTCAAACCCCTGCAAAACCCATTCATTGTGCATACCATAGGAGGATGTTGTGAATGAATGTGGGTATAATGTGCAACAAGAAATAACGAGAAGACCCTTTAATATAGGGTACTCGATTCAAGTTTTAGTTTCATGGAAAATGCTTATGCAAAGAATATCTATCTATGCAAAAGGAGTCCCGATTCAAAAAAATCGAATTATCCAGAGAAGAATTTACCAAGACAACATTAACCCTTAACAAATACAGAGTTACTTATTACACAGACGAGATTCTGAGTTTGAGAAATTAAATACTCAATGAATACCTATAGAGAAGGATGATATCTTTTTAAAGAAAATTAATGTGTCAACACCTATGTACAAAATAGACAGAGTTCAAATAGGCAGCTACGTAAGGGAAATTGTCATTACTATAGAAAATTTTTAATCACAACCAACGTCGAGGGTTATGTCTTGGAAACAACAAGAGAACACAATAACATTATCTAATAGGCTAATAGATACAACTTCATCTTCAAGTAGGTTCAGACTTGCCCTTCACTGTAGGTAAAGGAGAAACTATATGCAAATACTTAAGGGCTCATAGAGTTACCAATATCTTGGTTTAAACTTAAACCACAAGCAATAAAACTTAAAGGGTCCAAATAATTATAAGCAATATACAGTAGAACCCTGGCCATGGGATTTTTTGAACTTGCAAGAAGTCATAAAGAAATAGGCCAAGACATTTAAATATTATTAGAGGAAATTAAAACACAATACCAATACCTCTTCGATTCCAAACCTATAACACACCCATTATCGGGAGAAAATAAAAATAAAAATGTCCTCCTTACAGGAACATATCCTTTCCCTCTACGATTCCTAATTTGGGAAGTCTGAGACTCAACCCAACCCGTTGATCAAGGTTCTCTAATTATCTAATTCAAACAAGGCTTAGAGACCTTGATAGTCTCACCTCTTAATCAAACATAGACCCTTTCAACTTCTAGTGCAAGTCTTATGATACCCGCGACCTTCTCCTTTGCGCTTCAACGAAGTCTCAGAGTTGGTGTTAGCCCCTTTTCTCTTGGCCCCTCCTCAGATGTGACCTTGGTTGATGACCTCATGTAAACACACAATTGCAGACATAGCCAAAGGTTGTTTGAAACCAAATTACTTTTCGGTGCACAATTCTCCTCGATCCTCCACGTGTCCTTTCTCCAAAACTGGTGTTTTTATTCCAGCCCACCCTCAACTTTTTAAAGTTCACACACCTCTAATCCCCGTAACACTACGGGACTATTGATCTCTCGATCTTCATGATACTATTTAAACTAACAGTTCAGATCTACCCTTTTAAAATCCATGGACCAAATCTGCCCCTCCTAAATGAACGAATGTGATTTCCTTCGTGATTCTAGACTTCAGACTTTTCAAATCTCAAACCCTGCTTTCCTCTGTACATCAATCTTCTGGAGTTGACGATCTGTGGACACCTGTCCTCCTTAATCAACTACCCTACTTCTACTTTGGGTGTTTGAACTCTCAACTAGATCAACGATCCCATGGTCCTCTTCTCAATCAACGGTCGAGATATCCTTTGGTTCTCCGGATTTCTGATATCTCAAATCTCAAACTTCACCCTTTTTCCCAATGGATTTTATCCGAAGGCTATATTCCAATGACACATGTCCACTTGATATGACGATCAAGGATTACTTTGGGTCTTTACCTAGAGTTCACATATATGTGCCACCTATTCTCTGGATCTAACGATTGAGGATTGCTTCGGGTCCTTACCCGGAGTTCACAGATTTACGCCACGTCTCCTCTAGATCTGATGACTATGAATTACTTTTGGACTTTACCCAGAGTCCACATATTCACGCCACATCCCTTCTTAATCTAACAGCTATGAATTACTTCGGGACTTTATCCAGAGTCCACAGATTCATGCCACGTCCCTTCTGGATCAGACGGTCCAAATTCACTTTGGACAATCCGACGCTGGAAACTTACTTCGAAACTCCAGCTCTATATTTCTGGAGTCTCAAATCTTAGCTAAAAAATCTTGCACAGATTTCCCCAGAGTCCATGATCCATCGTCACGTGTTCAATCTTTCCCCGGTGGTTCAAGAATCTCAACTTTCAACTAAAAACCCTCGAACAGACTCCTCTGCAGTCTGCAATCCGTCACCATGTATACCTCTGGATCTGGTGGTCCAGATTCACCTCTTGGTGATGGACGAACTCAAATTACTTTGTCTATTTCACCTCCTCTCGGTCAATAAACTTCCATAGTTATGGATCTTATGCCACCTATCCTCCTTGACGATGGATGGTCCCATATTACTTCTTGACTTTGAAACTATGGTAAGTTCTCTTCTCCTACATGTGTAAAGTGATAAGGTTCATGCACCTTTCTTAGGTTAGATGACTTTCTATCTTTGGCGTTGTTATCCAACCACCATTATCTCTCCTTCTCCTGAGCTTCTAACTTACTTCGACTTAGAATATTTTCTAAGTGCTCGAAATATTTGACCTTTGCTCCTTCTATGATCTCGTCTCTTCGATTTTGTCTGCACTCCTGAACGAGATACCTATTTTGAGCTTGATCTCCTTGAATATTTCATCATCCCACATGCTCCTTGTGTTTCATTGGTCACGTCAAACTTATATTGAAGGTCAATGATGATCAACGGTTCACAGATATTGTGGGGCCCCAATATGCGTACTCTTTACCAAAGAGTTCAACCTTTGCAATATGGAAAGTTCTCACTCGATGCTAGTCTAACCAGGATCATTGATCTTCTGGCCCATCGAGATCAACGACAAGGGTGAATTGCGGGCCGCGAACTAGCGTGTCTGTTATTTTCACCTTCGCGCTCCGTAGTGATTCCCCACCGTTGATCTTCGTTCATAGATCGATGCTTCATAGCAATTGTGGGGTTCAACTTGACTATATTACAATTTGGAATCTCAGAGCCTTGAGCTCTAAGGTTCCTAGACCTAGGTCACGTGGATCTTCATATAAATCTTTCGCTATAATCCCCGATCTTAGTTGGGTTTTTGGTTAAGGGAATAGGTGCAAGTTTAGAGTCTCCTAGACTACTGGTCTAAAGGGACACCTTCCCTACTTATAGATCTTTAAGCTCTGAATCAAGGAAAAGTAACTTGTGAGGTTACCAAAATGGTACCTATGCCCAGAGGCTTGCTTTGACTCCAGAACGATGATGTAAATTATTAGGGAAAGCACCTTTGAGTGATTAAACCGAGGCGTATGGAAATTCAAGAAGAAATATAGGTTCTCAAGGGAATGAACACATACTCATAAATTAATCATTTAATACAGAGAAAGACCACTTAATAGACATGTAAATACTTGCATGCATCCGTTATTTACAATTCAAAGCATAAGGTAAGAAAACACTTATCAGAAAAATAGAGTGGGATGCGACTAATGAAAGGGGTGCTCGTTTCCACTCAACCATAGGCTTAGTCACTCCTAATGGATTTATCATTGGCCACCCCTGAGCTTAAGCCACGATGATTTGAGATTTAATCTCTTACTTCCATATCAATGGAAGTTAGGGACGAAGGTTGCTCTCCTTCTCCCAATATAGAAATAGATAAGGATGAAGGTTACTCTCCTTCTCCTAGTTCAATCTCTATTTTCTATGATCAGATCTCATTTTTCCTCTTTCATTCCTTCCTCAGACCCAAGAATTTCCGCTCTTGTCTCTGCATTTTTCCGCAAGTCTTCCTCTGCCCACCACACTTCCTTTCTTTCCTTCCTCAGCAAGTTTGTTTGTGGCTCGAATTCCCAGTCTGTGGTCAGGACTGGAAGCCTTACAAATGGGAGGTCTTCCCCATCCCCTCATTAAATCTTAAGGAGGTCCTCCCACCTACCAACCTGACTGTAATTCATTCTTGGGTCAGAGGGTTGTTCTGATCTGAGCAATTAATTCCAGCATGGTACTAGTTTTGTGGAGGTTAATGCAACCATTCTGGGCCCCCTCCACCACCTTTCATATCATTCATGGTTTTATATTAGCACTTCCCCTCTTTCAGTAGTCATGCAACATGTAACCATTTTCTATTAAAATAACAAAATTTACATTCATTGACCTTTTGTACAAAGGTCCATCAAATTAAACATTTACACTTTTAGGTTTTCCATAGTTCACTGGCCAATATAGTTATATTTACAAACTGGGGGCAACAGGGTGTTACAATTCCCTCCCCCTTATAGGAACATCGTCCTCGATGTTCTATATTTCAACATGATGTGTATGTACAGGTGTTAACAAAATCATATATGCATGTCTCATGGCATCCTCCATTTCCCACATAGCCTCATCTGGGCCAAAGTGTTTCCATTGCACCTTGACCTGTGTAATGGTTCGGTTCCCGAGTTGTTACTCATTATTTTCGTCATCCCTATGACCGTTAATGGTGTAAACCTATCTGTAGTCTTCAGAGGGGTCAGTGGCCCGAGTTCTTGAAGAAAGAAGGGAGAAGAACTTTTCCTAAGAAAAGAAGTTGCATTTTCCTTTATGAAAACCCTATTAAAGATTATTTTCTCATGCTACACTATGGCTAGGGTGTGAGAATGCCTAATTCTCACAGACTGCACCATAGTTGGGTTGTGAGAGTTTCACAGGTTGCTCTATAAGCAGGGTGCGAGAATGCTCATATGTGGGAAAAACGAGTATCTTCTCGATGCCTCTAGAAGGAGAAACTTCCATGGTGAGGTGGCATATGAATGGTTTGGATATTACTCGCTTTCATGACTTAGTGGGATCATCCTAACCTCCTCACCTTATCCTCTTAAACATATAAAAGGAGAGGAGCTCTCATGGAGAAAGTTGGCTTGGATGAGATTAGCTTTTGGGATTAGCTTGGATTAGATTGAGCTTTGGAGATTATTATCTTGGCTAGATGAGCCATTTTGTCAAGATTGATTGTGAATATTATCAGATCTATTCTCTCAAAATTCTTGGACTGGAAGTGTGTGGGGAACGAAGGACAGTTGGAAGGGACCTTACGATATCAAGGCCATGGTTGTAATCTCTCTTTCACATTTAATATGATACAGTAATATGATTCCTTCCTATAAAGATTGTTGTGTTTTATTGTATAATTCCTTGATCACATACATAGGTTTATATTGAGTTTATGCTATTACTATCACTTTGGTTGGTTGCGTTCTTTTGCAAGATCATCATTGTATGAGTGTTGGAATGAAGCTAGGATGACGATGGAGAGAGGAAGCGACATTTAAATGGTA